>JAKCPI010025392.1:0-124864 GCA_023213315.1 Euborellia annulipes | reverse complement strand
TTTAAAATTCATTTTTCCCATCACTGATTAGAGTCTAATCAGAAGAATTCCACTTAATACTCTAAAATCCTCTCTCCCCACCTTTTTTTATCCTATCTATATTATTATCCATAACTAAGCGGCGGCGGCCACTTGTGTAACTTTGTTTTAGAGTCACTTAGTTATCAGTGTCATTTATTTTCTCTGACACAGACTCTCTCTTTCTTTCTGAATGCGAGTCTAAAATGGCTTAAAAATCAATTAGAGAGACTCACTCACCATTAATTCATCCTTGGGACAAAAAAATAAGGAGATCTTTTGTGTTGTTGTGATTTAAGTTATGAGTTTTTTTTTTTGTTATTAAAACGCCAATGATATTAATTGTTGTTGATAACGTTATTTTAGATTATATAAATCAATTATATACAATGAACAATGATAATTATTAATAAAATTCATCAAATCAAATTTTGGGATTTAATTTAATTTATTTTTAGCAAAATTATCTAATACAGGTCTATACTCTAAGCAAAAATGTTAACTTTTAACATCTGAAATCAGCGTTAATTCATTTTAACACCTCCTTGCCTCATGTTGCTATTCTGTAAGCAAAAACATTAACACCAAAGCGTTCAGTGGCGGATCCAGAGGTGTTTCTTGGGGGGTATTATGGTGTGACTAGTCGCACAGCACACTATTTTTTTCTTAATTTTGGTAATTTAAAAGCGCATTCTGTACTTGTTTGCCAGAATATAAATACAATTCAAATTTTTAAGTATTAATTTTTAAAATTTTACATTAAAAATAATTTTTTTTCGAAAAAAAGTATTTTTTCAAATCTCGAGGGGTAATTACCCCCTTTACCCCCCCCTTGTATCCCCCCTGTGTCTAGGAGGTGCTTTTAACATTTTAACGCAGTATTTAATGCATAAAAATGGCGTCCTTAACCTAAAAAGCAAAATTATGATTTTAACAGCGTTGAGATAGAAGCAACATGTTAACGTCACTGTTAAAACTTGGTTTAGAGAATAGCATTTTTTAACTTTTATGTGTCAGATATAGCTACTAGATTAAAAATAACAAATCAAGTTTGTAATACGCATGCGTGAGAGATTATAAAGGGGTCTAAGAACACGAACAAGCAGAAACCATATGGAGAGTTAGCACCTGGTGTTAAAAAGTAAAATATTAACCTCGCTGTTAAAACTTAGCTTAGAGAATAGCATTTTTAAACGCTGATGTTATTACGTTACTTTTTAAGACCCAATTTATGATGTTAAATTTTAACGTCTGTTTTTAGAGAATAGACCTGATAAACATTTACTTTAAAAAAAACTCTGACCTAATATAAATTTATTTCTCAGATAAATAAATAGAGTGAGTTGAAAGAAAGAGGTGGGCATCAGGAACTGCGTTATTGAAAGAGGGAGGAGAGCATCTCGCTGTGATTTGTGATTTAAAATTGTTGTACAATTAAATTTGTTTATCTTAGGTATCTCCAGGGCAGAGTTGTGGTGTCTTAAGAGTAATGGATTTTTAAGGGGAGGGTCTAAACGTGAGAATACGCAAATCTGATAAGAGGGAGAGAGAGAGAGAGAGAGAGAGAGACGTGCTTCTCTCTGGGATTCCCCTTCTTCTTTTGCTTAGATGAAGGTCGTGAGCGAATGAGAGAAAACAACTCCATCTCTTTCTTCTTATCGAATTTGAAATTATATTATCTATCAGGGTGGAATTTTATATTTAATTAAAATGATGAAATGACATCAGATTTTAAAGTCAAAATTACGATGACATTTACATATGTCTTTGTCCAATTTTATTCAGGTTATTTTAAATAAACAAATCTTTTATTGCTTTTCTCTGTGCAAAATGATACTTTCGCATGACAGTTACATAAATGCATAAATTTTAGTAAAATATAGACTAGTTAGTTGTATTCTGAAAACTCAAAATTCAGCCAAGCTATTTATGGTTATTTAAGGTGCAAAAAATGATTGCTTTTTGTTTTGCCTGCTCCTTTGCTCTCAATGATCAGTAACTGGTTGACTTTTTTTATGCAATTAATTTTGTATAAGTTTCCAGATTATAAATGGCTTAAATAAAATCATTGGACTGCCTGGGATCCGAACCCGCGATCCTTGGTGTAGAAGGCCTGCACGCTAGCAACTCCACCAACGCCCGAGGGCTAATTTTTGAATTAAGCCTAGCAAACGTTGTTAAAACGTCTTCTCTTTTGAGTGGCAAAGTGGCGTCCATTCTTTGCTATTGATTCTGTTGCCCGGCTATTTAAATGTATTTGTTTATAAAACCTTCAAACGCCTTTTCTCGAATTGTAGAATTTCGGACTTTCGCCACTATAATTCTCAGCGGACGATAAATTGTCATTACCCAAGATAAACATCATTTTTATAATAATTGAGCCGCAGTAGAATTAATCAGAACAGTCCAAAATTGGGGAAGAATATTTTGAAATTTAAAGTTATATTTATTTTCATTTTGATGTAGTCTTTTCGTTTTTCTTTGGCTCAAATAGCCTAAGACCTAATATCTCTCTTAGACAAAATTACTAATAATTATGATATAGAACAGTGGTTTCCAAACTTTATGTTACAACGCCTCCCTTAAAAATATTTAATCATATGACGCCTCCCCTCCCCCATTTTGTAAAATAATACAACAAAAAAATTTTTAA
Organism: Euborellia annulipes; assembly: GCA_023213315.1. Taxonomy (NCBI): domain Eukaryota; kingdom Metazoa; phylum Arthropoda; class Insecta; order Dermaptera; family Anisolabididae; genus Euborellia; species Euborellia annulipes. The sequence continues at coordinate 122,193 of JAKCPI010025392.1, read as the reverse complement.
TGCTAAAAAATATAAATTTATATTAAAGCGGAGTCAAAAAAAAAATTCCTAGTCATATGCAGCCAAAATTATTGTGACGTTTCGGCCTTCTTAAGAGCCGGAGGCGAGAATAAATTAAATTTTAATTTCAAAATTAAAATTTCATTTTCTTCAGGACAATTTTAATTAAAATTTCATTTATTCTCGCCTCCGGCCCTGAAGATGGCCTAGACTAGTGGCCTAAACGTCACAATAAAAGAAATAATTTTGGCTCTGTGAGTTTGGAAAATTGCTCGCTGTGGCTAATATTCGCGCCTCCCCTTAGACTAGTTCGCGCCTCACAGTTTGGAAAACGCTGATATAGAATATTCATTCGATTGTTGTGTCCCGTGTACGCTTCCCGTCGCAAGATAGAAAAAATTTATTTTAATTTAATTGGATACTAATCATTTTAAATAAATAAGGGTGAGGTCTAAATGGCCTTACATGCCGAAAAAGACCTTAAAACAAATTGTAAAATAATGTTTCCAAAATAAGGTTTCCATATTATAAAAACTTGTGTTGTTTAATTAAATAAATTCAGATTACCCTCTCTAATAGTATTCTACTTTTTGTGATTCAAGAGAGGAAATTTAAAAGTGATGACCATCAGCAAGTTGTCATCTACTGCATTCTTTTATGACGTCAGGTAGTGGGGGTTGCAGAGAGAGAGTAAAGGGAGGAGGATGCTGTCATCTCGATGTCTCATAAACCATTTATCAAGGGTGGGGCCCTCTCTTCTCCTCTTCTCGTTGCGAATGCAAGACGTGACCCTTTGAGCCCTTTTTGACACCCCTCCCCAGGGTCGTTTTCTTAATCTCCCACCCCCACCTCTTGTGTTATAAATGACACGGTCGCCATTGGTATTCTAGAAGTCGCCTCTCTCTCTCTCTCTCTCTCTCTTTCAGAGAGAGAAGGGATGATAACAGGGCGCAAATGGGATTTACAAATTAACCTCTGGACCCTTGCTTGCTTGCTTCTCTCACTCCCTTCGCTCGATTTACTTTCGCCTTCTCTTCAAATATAAATAGTCTAATTCCGTTCAATCATCTTTCATAAAATAAAATCTTCTCTCTCTTCTTTTATTTATTAAAATTAATAAAAAGAAATAAATAAGTATACGGATATGTCTCTTAACAAATGGATATTCATATAACTTTATTAATTCGTACCAAACTTTATTCAATCCAAAAAAATAGAAGGAAAATTTGGGAATAAACATTACTTTGGAGTTGACATAGCAGTCTCGCTTCACGTTCCAGGGGTCAGTAATTCATATTCATATTGGCTGCCAATTAATTTAAATTTAAGAAGGCTCCTACTCCACTTCAATTTAGTGCAAATATTTCGGTCCCTATACAGGAGCCATCCTTACACTGCAAAAAAAATTTTGGTGATTTTACAATTTTTGTCTGGTAAGCAAATTACATAAACAAAAACATACTAAAATTTACAAAAACCGTTTACAAATTTATTGTAATTTTCGAAAGCCGTTTGAAAATTGTGAGGTGTTTTTAGAAAGCAGTTTGGCACGAGGGAGAAAAAAACATGTCCCTCGTGGGATTTGAACTCTTGTTTTCTTTACTTCATATATGAATTTGTACGACGCCTTTACCATCTCAATTACTAACTTTGTTAAGAATACTTTTTAAGCTACTTAATTTAACGTGGTTGTATTAATCACTAATTGCTTTCTAAAATTACAACTCAATTTTTAACGAAAATTTCTATACAATATATGTAAAATTACAATACATTCTCTAATTTTCGAAGAAAATTGTAGGCTAATTTTAAAAAGTTTTTTGTTGTAAAAAATATTTGAGGGCATAAATTTCTAAATTTAGTAGGCAAATGCATAAAAGCTATCATTTACATGGGAAATTTGTAAATTTAGTATTCCAAAACACACCAAAATTAAGATTTTTTTTACAGTGTAGAGAATATACAATAGTTTCGCTTGATTTACTTTTACCTATTTACTCTACACCCTGTATATGGACTGAAATATTTGCAATATATTGAAGTGGTGCTGCTGGTTTTATTCTCTTTATCTTCCAATCTGCGATTCCCAGCTTTACACACTTACAAATTTAAATTAATATGGATCTAGCCTGAACTTCATATACTGAAAAAGACGTAAAAAAAAAATGTAGTCAAAATTATATCCCCCATTTAAATAAGAAATTTGCATTTTAAATATTATATAATGTAGATATAAAAGTTTTATAGTAGGATGTAATATTTTTTTAGTTATCTCTTCATAAGCTATTTATTTATTTATTTATTTTTATAATTAAGTTGAATTTACAAAAAGAAAAGGAGAAAAAAAAATGAATATATAAATGCCAAGTGAAGGAAATTAGATTCAGCTTAAATGTAATAAATATTTTTCATTTAAGAGATAAATAATCTTCCATTTATTTGTAAATGAGTTCTAAATCCCCTCCCCTCCACACTACACTCCCCTCCATCCCCACCTCCGATGCCCTTAAGAAGCCACCTTGTTGTTGTTGTTGTTGTGCTCTTGTTGATCGGAGCAGCTGATCAAACACCAATTCTAAGAAATACGAACTGATCGGGGCCTGCGAGTTAATTAAACCCCTTTCTGATCTCGATTTTTATTAGAAAAAAAATATAAATAGGTAAATAAATAAATACCCAGATGACATCAGTGATCTAAGGAATTTCAATGTAGTCTATTAATTTATAATAACAATTTCTTCTTATATATTATGAATTAAATGAATTCTTATCGTCGGGCATTTTAAACTCCTGGAAAAATTAAAATTAAATTATTTAAAAATAATAAATTCTTAGTTGAATTTCTTATTGAGGGGCGAGTCTCGAAAAACAGTTATTAGCCGATTCAGAAGCTGGTTACTCTAGGCGGCAAGAGATGGCGTTCGTTCTGTCCATAGGGAAGGGAGCATTTTAGTGCATTTCATTTGAAAGGCTCTAGCAAATTAAAGGCAAAAAATTAATTATTCTTTAACACAATGATTACTAATTTAATTATCTAGATCCGGGATGACCGAGCTGGTGGTTTTTTCTTTTGATAAATTTGGAAAAAATTAAAAAAGTATTATACCTCAGTAAAGTACTAGTATTCGAAGAAGTCCAAAGACAAAACTTAGCTTAATTTCATAATGTTACTTAAAATTTGAAATAAATCAAGTGAAAATTGGAAAAACTAAAAAAGTACATCAGTAAAGTACTAGTACGCCTGGTCTCCCAAAGACGAGATCAATCGTAATTTGTTTTCTATACCACAAATAATAGATATTTATTGCTCAGGGGCCCATATCTTGTGGGTACGTGAATGGCGACCACGAGTTACCCGAGCTCAGACAGTCAATCCTTTGTATGTCTGTCTCTTCCTTCCTCTTTTTAAAAGGCGTCAGACCGTGTGACGGGCCGGCCTGTTCTATTTCTTCCGGTAGCAAAAAGGCATGATAGGGTTGGGGGGGGGGGGAGAAGTGAGGTCCACCGACCACACAACGCGGGAATAAGGCAAAGACAAAAGATAAAGAAATAATAGATATTTAAAATTTTAAAGAAATCGGTAAATGGAATTCCGAGAAAAATGGGAAAAACCTAGTACTCGAATTTTCACAAAGTGGAGACCTAGCGCAATTTTATATGCTGGGAATAGTATAATTTATATTTAAAATTTGAAAGAAATCGTTAGAGCAAAAAATACTGATCCAATCAACAGACCATCTCCTCTCCCACTCAAAATCACATCTTTCTTTGTCTATAATTTAGTAATTATTACTTTCTCTTACCTGTATATGTAATAAATAGAAACCCAGTAAAATTTATCTTAGTCGGACAAGTTATTAGCTTAGAATTAGCTTTATTTAAGCTTAGAGTCTAAGATAGTTTTTTAAGCTTATTTCTAGCTTATTATTAGCTTATTATTAGCTTATTATTAGTTATTATTAGCTTATTATTAGCTTGTTATTAGCTTGTTATTAGCTAGTTTCCTTAGGTTGTCTATCTTATTTCTACTTATTATTAGCTTGTTTTTAGCTTATTATTACTTGTTTTTAGCTTATTATTACTTTTTTTATTATTATTAGCTTGTTTTTAGCTTATTATTAGCTTGTTTTTAGCTAGTTTTCTAACTAATTTCAAGGTTCGTTTTTATCTTGGATATCTACTTAAACATTCCATTGATACTATAAGGTTGTATTGTATTCGAATAATAATTACTTTTATCTTAAGTACTGACCAGGGCCCAGGCAAACCCCCTCCCCCTAAGCACCTGCTCTTCTATCAAATGTATATAAAAAAAATTTTAATTTGAGAAAATCATTTTGAATAATTATTCTTAATAAATATAAATTTGCAGAGACAGTATATGAAATAAAATTTAAATAATGAATTTTTTAATTACTTAGAATGAGTGTAAATAGTAACCTAATATTATTCTTGAATTTTAACTCTTTTATTTATAATTTAAAAAAAGACCTCCTGCCTACCTGAAAAACCCAAAAGGAACATTTGTAAACAAAAGAATTTACAGTTAGAGTGGACACACAGCTTTTCAGTTAGTCTCTCTAAACTTTAGCCTGATAGGATCGTGAATTTTTTTTTTAGAATTTAAATTTGTGTTTTAAAATTCGAGGGGTGCAAACTAATTTTTTAAATATCTCTTTCCCCCCCCCCCCCTGAAAGAGCTATTCATCATTTATGTAAGTATATTTATTACATATAAAATAAATAAGAAATACTTAAATGATTAAATATTTTTTTTAGATTTTTAGTCAGTCTAAGTGCTTGGTTTCATAAAGAATATAACATGGTGATTTATTAATGCATGTTTTAAAATAAATATATATTGATAAATTATGTGATTTCTCATTTTTTGTAAAAAGTGGACTTACCCACTTTCAAAATAAATGGTCCATATATATTATTTTATATCTTTTGTTTGTGTTGGAAAAATATTTTAAATAAAAATTTTATTTTTCAAATACTTTTTTTAACTCAAAATACCATACATTGCCCTTACTAGTTTTGTTACTAATTCCAACTTATTTTAGCTAACAAACAACCTTATTTTTACTAGTTTTGTTAGCTAATTTTAAGCTTATTTTAAGCTAATTCCAAGCTTATTTTAAGCTAACAAAACAACCTTGCCCTTAGCTAGTTTTGTTAGCTAATTTTAGCTTATTTTAGCTAATTTCAAGCTTATTTTAAGCTAACAAAACAACCTTGCCCTTAGCTAGTTTTGTTAGCTAATTTTAGCTTATTTTAAGCTAATTTCAAGTTATTTTAAGCTAACAAAACAACCTTATTTTTAGCTAGTTTTTTTAGCTAATTTTAAGCTAATTCGGTAAGCTTGTGCTAGCTTAGAAAAGCGTTACAAAATAAGCTTAAACAAGCTAATTTTGTTAGCTAATTTTAGCTTAAACTTAGAAAATTAGCTTAATATTAGCAATTTTAGGTTGAATTTCACCTGGAAGGTTTGCGAGCCATTTTAAACTTTTATTCAGGTATATTCTCTACAAACAATCAGCATTAAAAAATGCTATTCAAAATCACTTTCATGCCTCAAATAGATATTCTGTAAAGAAAAATTTAAAGCTAAAGCGTTAACATTTAGTAAATAGTGTTAAAAATTAATGCCATGTCTAGGTGGTGGCTTTAATATTTTAACGTCGTGTTTAAAATAAACATGGCGCCCTTAACCTAAAAAGTAAGGTTATGATTTTGATAGCTTTGAAATAAAAGCAACATGTTAACGTCGCTGTTAAAACTTTGTTTAGAGAATAGCATTTTTTTAACACTGATTGTTTCTACATTACTTTTTAACACTCATTTGTTTATTTTAAATTTTAATGCCTGTTTTTAGAGAATAGAGTGATATGTCTTAAGAGAATATCAGTATCTCTTTTATTGAAGGGAAATTTTATGAAATATTGGATGGTCAGGTGAGAAAATGATTTATCTTTGGAAATCTTTTAAAAATAAGAAAGAATTTTCATGGAGAGTTAGTTATTCGTTCCCATTAGTTGATGTTGAGGATACTGATGGATGGTGAGATGAAGCCTCGAAAGAGAGAGGAGAGGAGAGGTTTTCTTCTTTTCCAGGTGGAATAGCAATAAAGAGTTAATCTGGCGAGCAATCGTATTAAATGGCCCTCCCCGAGCCCCGTAATGAGAACGCCCCTTGGAGCGGTCTAGATGGACCCTGCAGGCCTGGACCCAAGTGTTGATCTCTAAGAGGCGTGCCCCTCGCGTTCCCAGGCCCCTTGGCCCTTCTCGTTCCTTCTCTCACTCTGCATGTGTTTTTTTGTGTTCTTCTTCTTTTTTTTTTATTCTTTATTTATTTATCTTTGAAATCGATCGTATAGCCGCTTCTCGGACCAAATTTGGCACAAAGAAACAAACAAACAAGACTGCAACTTACGATTCGATACAATTGAAATAAAAATAAAGATCTCTTTGCGATATACACGTGCATATGTAAAAGGAATTAATTTTTATTCACTTGTAAGAATTTTTCGTTTTCACCTCTAGTATCTCATTTTTTTTTTATCCCTTCACCTGTGGCTCAGAGCTAAAGGATTATCTTCTTGTGCTAGAAGTTAACGGTTCGCTTCCCTTTCTAATTTCAATTAATTTGGGTACAAATCGACTGAAATAAATAATTACGGTATCTAAATGACCTCAAAAAAATAACATTAAAGAAAAAAAAATTAATTATTGAGTATTCGATTGGCAAAAGAAAGGGAATTTCGAAGTTTGATTTCGACAATTATACAAATTTAATAATAAGAAGAACAACAGTAACAAAGATATTTGTTATCAAGCATTGCTTAACCTCCCCGAGTAAAAATGATTAAAAATGATCGAGCAGGTCTGCATAGTGAACCTTTAGAGACACATAGGGATATACACGCCCCCCCCTCCCAGGGACGCGGGACACACATTTTTCTTCTGGTCACTTTCGATCTACTGTGTGTATCCCTGGTGCGGGCGTGTGGATCCCTATGTGTCCCTGGTGCGGGCGTGTGGATCCCTGTTTGTCCCTGGTGCGGGCGTGTGGATCCCTGTGTGTCCCTGGTGCGGGCGTGTGGATCCCTATGTGTTCCTGGTGCGGGTGTGTGGATCCCTGTGTGTTCCTTAAGGTTCAATATGCAGACCTGCTGCGGGTGTATGGATCCTTCGATCATTTTTAATCATTTACTCGCGTCAGAAATAAGAATAAAACTCACACTGATTTATGAATATTTTCAAATATTTCTTTAATTGATCTCTACGCACAAAAAATAAGAAAAAAACTCGTATTCTTATATTACACACGAGAGAAGTGAAACTTCTACAGAAAATTCTTATCCAAATCTGTTAAATAATTTTAATAAGTTGACTATTTCAGCAATTTCGATTCCCGACCCCGACAATTTTAAAATTTATTTCAAATGAATTATGGCTTCAGATGCCGAAAAACACAAGTTAAAAAAAAATTTGAACCTGAAATCGATTGAACTCAGAAAAGAAAATTCGATTGAATTCTCCCCAATAGGTATTTATATTATAATTTTGCTATCTAACTCGTATTAAAACAGCCTATAATTTTTTTCCACATCTGAGATCCTTTTGACTTCATCTATCTATATTTAAATTAATTGGTAGACACAATAATTTAAATAAATTTAATAGAAAAAAAAAACAGCTTTACCTTTGCTCTAAGGGACAGCGGCCTATAATTTATGTTAAATGTTAATTTCTAATAGTCTATTAAAATAAAATTTTCTATATCGAATTAACAATTAAATTCGTAGTGGCAAATTAAGAAAAAGATAATAATCAGATTAATAATTAATCGTACTTTAATAGAATATCTATATTTTAAAATTATTGAACTAGTTTTTTATTATAATATATACTAGAGATAATAATATACTGTATTTTAGTATACTCAATAAATTAAAATTTATTTAGGAATGTAGATTGTCTATATACCTGTGATCCAATATTTAAGGGGGCGTTGAAAATTGTTATTGTTATATTGTTCTTTCAGTTTAAAAATTTAATCCAACACAGATGACGTTTAGGTCCAGGGTTCAGACCATCCTCAGAGCCGTTTTAGTCATTATATGGATTTTATATTTAAATATATTAGTTGTAAAAGATAAATTATTTAGTAGAAACAGCCAAAGTTTTATACAAGTTGATTCCTTGAAGGTTTACTTTTATTGATTATTTTTACATATTCTGAAATAATAATCATTAAGCAATATCTATTATAGAAAATTTATTGAGATAGAGATTTTGCTATTTTTAATTTTTTTTGTTCTTTGAGAACCCCATTAAGAGGAGGGAGAACAATTTTTGGGGAAGTTTTGGAATTTTTAACAGTTTCAGTCCATTAGCGAACCATTATCAGATGATGGACCAAAACTGTTAAAAATTGCAATATCTCGTCAGATCTCAATAAATTTACGATAATAAATATTGCTTGATAATTATTTATTATTTCCGAATATCTGTAAATAATATACAAAAGTAAATCTTGAAGGATTCAACTTTCCTGGCGGATCCAGAGGAGTTTTTCGGGGGTGGGGGTAATCTGGTGTGATGTGTATAAAAAAAAAAAATTATTTAATTTATTAAAATAAAATAAGATAATTATTTTTTTTCCCCCCCCCCTTTAACCGCTCTTGGAAAAAATCCACCACACTTTCTTATGACTCTCAACGAAGATCTGAAGATGGTCCTATCCTGGACCGAAACGTGAGCTACGTTTTATTAAATGATTAAATAAAAGAACATTAGCTGCATTTCTCATCATTTCATCGTCCTCTCCAATAAAATTTATTTAACATTTATTTTCACTTTAGGTATTCTTTAACAATTTTCAACATTAAGATCAATATTTATTCATCCTGCTAGGTGTAGGTATATGTATATCGAATGAATATATTCTTTAGAAATCAAGTACAGATCTCTATTGAGACAATTTATACACCCACACACGAACACGGGGGGTTGGGTAAAGAAATGACACCTCTTTTGGAAGGTCAATTTCCTGTGTTGACCAAAAATGTGAGATCGAAGCGACCGGAAATAAAAGACTGGAGAATATTGAAGGAGCAGGCAGGCAGCCAGGCGGAGGAGGGATTCTTTTCCTATCCGCGCATTCAGCTCTCATTTCCTCGGAGGATTAATTGGCTTGGGGTCGATTTCAAGGCGGGGCCCAAGGGCTCCGCCCCCCTTCTCTATGCTTGATTTATAATTCTCTCTCTCTCTCTCTCTGTGTTTGTTTTTTTTTTTTTATACCCCACGACCACGACCAGTTTTTAATATTTCTCAGATTTCACAGAAAGAGAGAGAAGAGATTATAACTCATCTGAATATCGCTACTCTATAATTAATATAATAGCTTTTTATTTAGTTACAAATTAATTTCTAATAAATATATAAACAACATTTGTTAATTAAAATATATTTTTATTTTATTTTAGTTTTTTTAATGTTAAGGGTCATGTATTTTAATATTAACAACAAGACTGAATTTTTTTTCATTAAGCGATAAAATCGAGTCTATTAGTTATTGTTTATGATAATCTGAATGAATTTATTTGCTGAAAAGTAGTCAACCAAAATAACCAATGTATGCACCTATATATGTTAATATATATATAGAGAGAGAAAGTATTGGATTCATGTCAAAAATTCGATGTCGAGATTTTGACGGATATACACATTTTGAGGTTCCGTGAATCCAAAAAAGTGGTTTTCGATATATGGTCTCTGGGGGTGTGTGTGTGTGTGTGTGTGTGTGTCTGTGAACAAAATATCTCAAGAACGAAAAGAGCTAGGAGGTAGAGGTTAGGTACCCTCCTGGCACGTGATACGAAGCTTTTGAACAAAATCGACCAGAGTATTAGTACTTTACTGTTGTACTTTTTCAGTTTTTTCGATTTTCTCAAAATTCGCTCTAACTATTTTGATTAAAATTCAAAAATTAATTATTTTTTAGATGCTCTCTAAAATGTATATCCTCATTTTGTCCTTGAATTCTTCTGAAGACCACTTTATTCTAGTACTTCATAGGAAAAATGGGAGAAATGGTTGCCATGGTAACAAAATAAAATATTTTCCCATACTTATAATTTTTTTTTTACTTTCTCTTACCTATGTATATATGTAATATATATATAGAGAAAAGTATTGGTTTCATGTCAAAAATTCGATGTCGAGATTTTGATGGATCTTCACGTTTTGAGGTCCCCTGAATCCAAAAAGTGGTTTTCGCGACATGGTCTGTCTGGGGGGGGGTGTGTGTGTGTGTGTGTGTTCAATTTTAAGCATGAAGGAATTGAGCTAGAGGTTGAAATTTTATATTTAAGTTAAACATCTCCCGGGACCGGAAAAATAAGCTTTTAATCAAAATCGACCAAAGAGTACTAGTACTTTACTGATGTACTTTTTCAGTTTTTTTCGATTTTCTCAAAATTTGCTCCAACGATTTTTTTAAATTCAAAAATCAATTATTTTTTAGATGCTCTTTAAAATGTATATTCTCATTTTGCAATTGAAATCTTCTAAAGACCACTTTACTCTTGTGCTTCATAGGAAAGATAGGAAAAATGGTTGCATGGTAACAAAATATAAATATTTTCCCACACTTATAAATTTTCATCTGAATTCAATGTTCCGTACTGTCGGGAACAAAACAGCGACACAAAAAATCTGGGGACAAGCACAGAACACAACTTTGATTACCGAAGGAAGAGAAAGGGGCGCCACACACCAGATTTTTTAATTTTTTTTATATAAATTTTAAATCTTGAAAAAACTAAATATATGTCGACACAAAAAATCTGGTGTGACAAGCACAGAACACAACTTTTGATTACCGAAGGTAAAATAAATTTGTGTGCTGAGCGACCAGTCACACCAGTTTTTTTTTTTTATTAATTTCTATAAATATTCTGTAAATTGGATTAATTTATCAGTAACATTTAGTCATTACTGCTGTAATTAAGCAAAAATTCCCCAGTGAGTTATTCATTTTGGTTGTCTATCTTCCATTAAGCAAAAACGAACGAAATGCTTCAAACACCCTCCCCCTTTCCAATGCATACATTAGAATTTGAAAATATATTTATTTATTTATTTACATCCATCTCCTTGGGGATTTATTTATGGCTCCTTTGCTAGAGCTACTCTTCAAAAAGATAATTTTCTAAATTATTTCAAGTTTTTTTTTATAATTAAAATTAGATTTTAACAAAAATCTATGTGTGCTTTTTCACGGATGTTGATTTAAGAATTATCTTGATTATAATCCCGATTTAGTCTATTCTAGAAAAAAAATCCTGAAAAACTTGTTGCCGACCTTGATTGACTGACTGACTCCTCTATGCTCAGAGGATTATTCAAAAGAGGTGGGGGATGATTATGATTTCCCAACCAGATAATGCCGGCCCAGAGATAACCTTTCAGTTTCAGATTAAAAAAAACAAGCATTGTTATTACTTAGAATGGATTTTAAGAAAAAAAAATCTGATATGAATCATACTGACGGTTCTTCATTACTCACTTTTCGCTCTAACTTCAATTAGGAAAATAAATAAAAAAAATTGGCGAAAAACTAGTAAGCTTATTTAAATGATTTTACTAAAATCTTAAAATTTTGAGCTTTTAAATACTGCTCGATCGATATACCTGCAAAATAAAAAGATCTGAGTGTGCTCTATCAAGGCTGGTATATTAATCTCCGAATATTCCTTAAATATAACATTTTTATCAGAATATAAAACAATAACTTTTTCTTAAAAATTTTTTTGTCTTTTTCAGTTAAAATCATTTTTTTTTTTTTGTTAGTTTCTTGAGGCCTTTTAGTACCGGTACTACAGACTCTTCCTACCATTAGCATTTTTTTTTTTACTCTGGGCTCTTTTAAATTTTTTTTATTTTATTCGATCAGTTATTTCAAATTTTTGTCTCTATAATAAGCATGGCTGTTCTATTTTATTTTCTTCTTTATTCAAACATTCAACTTTTTTTTTTAAATATAACTTATAGTCTCTAATATATATAAGAAGGAAAATGTTTTTTATCGATGACTTCCTGCGGGCGTTCAACAACCTTCTCCTTATGGGCCACCCATCCAGATGTTCGGCGTTACTTGACATTGCTTGTTAACAATAATCTTTCTTCTTACCTGGCCCGTCGACATAGATCAACATATAATACATTAATATAAATAAAAATACATAAGCATTATTATTTTATATATCGAATTGCCGGGGAGGCTGGCAACTGATGAAAGCAGCAGTCAACCCAAATCATTGCAGTTAAGCAATGCCAAGCGTGGCGAAACCTTAGGTCGGTGACCCCGAAGAATCAGCGTGTAGCCATCGGTACAATTAATTAATTTAAATATGTTTGTAATTGTATAACCCTAAATGGCCTCAGCAGCCGAGAGGGCAAATAAATAAATAAATTTATCAAATTGTTTGCATTGTTTTTAAAAATAAAAAAATCATTGTAATATGTAAATCTAATTATTTTTATCTAATCTGGCTTTTTATATCTTAATTCAAATTGAAAATAATAAATAGGAGAGAGGAAATGTAAGTTTGTATTTGTACAATAGATAGAACCTTAAAAAATGACCTTGCAGTTAAGTGCAAAAATGCATTTCCGATTCAATCAACTAAAAAATGGGACAAAGAATGAAAAAATTGCAAGAGCGAGATAGCAGAACAAAACAAAATATTAGTATGTACTTTTTGATATATTGTACACACATATCATCAAAGAATACAAAATAATAAAATATTCGTCATTCTTGCAACATAAAAAACAAATTGTCCTCAGTCGAGGAGGAATTTGCATATTGGAAAGCTGCATTGTCAGGCAGTCTTGGGAAATAAATAAAGATCACAGATCGAATTGATTGATATGATTTAAACAAATAATATTTAACGATTAAACAAATATATATTGCTGAATTAATTAAATACAGAATCATAAAAGAGATTATTTTAGCGGCATATGTCAAGACCGTCGAGAGCTCACCTGGGGTGATGTTTAGCAAATTATTTTCAAAGGCTTCGAAGTCCCAGTACTCTTTGGGTATCATAGTAAAATCAATCGGAATCATCTCTTGAAATTAGAGAATATTTTGGAAAAATCAGTATATTTTAAATCAAATACTCATTGCAATGATCAGGATGACCAACATTCAAAGGCCCAAATTTAAATTCATTTATCTATCTTGACATTCATCTTATAAAATTTTTTTTTATCTTTTCAAGTTACTTTATTCTATAAATAATAATTTCAATTTCAAAAGGAAAAACGTATCTGGAGTTTGAGTTGAGAGTGAGATAATAAAGATTAGAGTTTAATTTAAGTAAGCCCCTCTGACGCCAAACTCAAGTGTATCATCTCCAGAAAAGATACAGATGCTATTTTTATATCCAATTGATCTCAGAGGAATGATATTCCTCGAGAGAAAAGTATTTCGTTATCATCAGCATTCCAATTCAAATGGAGATTGGGAAAGACAAATAGAGGGAGCGCACACTATATTAACTTCAAAAATCTTCCTTCTTTACCGACTGTACGAAATGTTAGAAAGATTATCAAATGGACACCATTTTCTCTTCTTTATACCGTATGTCAAAAGCGTGAAGCGCAAATATTTCTAGCCGCTCTAAGATTGTATAGTCCGAGAATATATTTAATAATATGTATATTCATACTAGTTTAAAGCTTTCTGGATTTCTCTAATGAGCAAGCAGCTAGTAGTTTTTTCATCTTAAACTACTAGCTGCTTCCTCATTGTAGAAATTCAGAAACCTTCAAACTACATATTATCAGCTACTATACACCTTAGTCAAATATATTCATACTGAGGCGTGGAACAGAAAGCGTGCTATATGTATATTTGAAGCAGGGGCGGTTTATTAATTGAGACGCAGGTCAGCACTGGAAGCCTCCGATGTAATAAAATTTATGTGACGTTTCGGGTCAATTTTTCTGCGCATTTTTCTGTCCTTCAGAAATTGTTTCAAAATTCTCCCGGAACGTCTCATTTGTTAACCGAAGGTTTCTTGTTTTGTTGTGCTGACCTGTCCTTCTCCTCTATATGTGTATTTTGAGAGATTTAGTGGCGCGGCCCCCCCCTCCCACTGGAACTGGCACACGAACTTTGTGACTTTTTTTTGGGAGGGAGATTTATTTCAAATGATATATGATTGAATTTTTTTATTTACACACCTTTAACACTTATCTGTTCTGAGGATGATCCCAACCGGGGTCGAAACGTCAACATAATGGGAATAAAAATAATGAAATACAACTAGCTGCAAATTTTCTTCTTCTCTTCACCTATCCTGATTATTAACTTTTGTCAGCCCCGGGGCTGGCGTAGAGGTTAGCGTGCTAACCTCGTATACCAAACGTCGCGGGTTCGGACCCCAGGCAGTCCGATGATTTTATTTAAGCCAATTGGATACCAAATGGCTTAAATAAGAATGCCTGGACTCCCAATATGTATATTTATAAATTACAAGTATATCGTCTAAAGTCTTGAATGGCCTGAGTTGCCGAAAAGACTGTGTGAATGTGTGTGTGAGTGTGAGTGGAATGAGAAAAAGTGTGAATGTTTTAAAAAAAAAAAAAAAAAAAAACTTTTGTCAACAACTCTAGCCTCTCAACCCAGGGGTGGAACTTGTTAACTAAAAAACAACAAATAGTAAATATTTGAGGCCTTATTTTTCTAAATTGATAAAAAATAAAAATTGCATTCTCTAAGAACTCCTAACCACTAACTAGTTCAAGAGAAGATATCTCGATGGTAGAGAATTTGATTGATTATAAAAGAAAATTTTAACAAAAAAAAAAAATAAATAAATAAATAAAACAAAAGGTTAATTTATTATGAAATATTTTGATTTCGACTAAGATAAAATATTTAGAATTCTTTTTTTGTATTTCGGAAATCGTCCTCTCATGCCTTCAAATTTTTTTTTCCATATTTTCTTAAGCCCTCCCTCTCTCGTTCTCTCACTCCGTCCATTTGCGATGATGGACTGTCTTTGTGGCTGCGTTGAATGCCAACTACAAGAGAAGGGAGAGAGGTGCGAATTAACTCCATTGTAAATCATCTCTGTAGAGAGAGAGCAAAGAGAACGGATATTGCCTTTATGAGTTTTAAAAGAAGAAAACTAGGACTAATGTTTTATGTATATAAAATTCCCTTGCTACTGCTGCTACTACTCCGACTGCTGCTCGAGCTTTTGTTTTCCATTTCCATCTCTCTCTCAGCCCGTTTCCGACCCCATCTTGGGTGTTAATCCTTGCCAGGAAATGAAACTTGTGTGTTTGTTTTCGTTAGCGAATATCTATGAGCCTCGCTTTTGCTTGCCTACCATCTGCTGGCCATTCGTGCGAACTAAAGGTCCACCTCAAGATAACCAACCCCTACGGCACCTCACTCCCTCACATCTTCCTTTTTTTCTAGATCCGGTACGAAAATTAGTTTTCTTTTGTCGACGATTTATTTAGTTTTTTTTTTTTTTTATTTATCAACATCATCAGTATCATCGCCCCTTCCCTCTTGTCTCTCTTTTTTTTTTTAATTAAAAACATGCGAATACAAAAATCTGACTAATTTATCAATTCAATTAAATTCATTTTTTGTCTTTTTTAATTTTCTCTCTTGTTTTTTTTTTTTTGTTTGTATTTATAAAATTATCATTGAAAATTAATTTTTATTTATCAAAATTGAAGAGATGCAAATGAATAGAAAGATATCTCGGTGAAAATTATATTTACAAAATAAATAATTTGGCTTAAAGATCAAATGCCTGTCGAAACCGCTAAAGTTGTTGACAAATGTCAATAATGAAAGTCTGGAAGCCCCGGGGGCGCGGGTTCGGATCCCAGGCGGTCCGATGAAATTATTTAAATCATTTGAATACCAAATGGTATAAATATATAATTATTTTTTCAAAAAAAGAATTTAAATAATCAGGACTGCGCCATTATTATTATTAAATATATAATTGATAAATATGAGCAGGAAAGCAGCCAGGATTGAAATTTGGCAAAAATTTAATTAATGTTTATTCAATTTTTTTTATTATAATTGCCGACGTTTCGGACGCAAGTCGCTTCCTTCCTCAGGTCATGATCAATGAGACAAATAATGATCATAGGTCCTGAGGAAGGACGCGAAAAAAAAGGTCAAATGATATTCGGGAGAGGAAAAAATGGAAATTTTACAAAAAAAATATTGTTTTTTCTAGAGAAAAAAAAGGTATAGCCTAATCGATAATTTTTTTCCATAATCGATTATTTTTTTCCATAATCTATTATTTTTTCGTCTGTCCGGCCTGTTCCAATAATCGATTAATCGGAATAATCGATTATTTTTTTTCCAGGAATTGAACACACTCCTAACCAGAATTCAATTATATTCAATTTTTCTCCTATTTTTTCTACAAGAGTAAAGTGTTTTCATACATAAGAGAATATAAATTCTAAAGAATGAAAATAATCATTTTTACTTTTTCTACAAGAGTAGACAAAAAAGATGATGAAGACGTCTTTCTTTGGACTGTTCTAATTAAATATTAAATCCAAGTGAGATGAGTTGACTGATGATTGATGACTGATGCTCTGAGCACACGCACTTCCGGCCTAAGAAATCTTTCCTTTTTTTTTTTTTTTAATTCCAAGCTGTTTTCACTCTAAATTCTGATTTATATCAAACTTTTATAATTAATGATCTATTCATTCTCAGTTTGTAAAACACAAACAATTAACAAAAACTCTCTGGTGCTTTGTGAAGGGAAAACTGTTGTCAAAATTAATCGACTAGTGGAATTGTCATTTTGTTATTTTAATCAAATAGTAGTTAAAGAAAATTTGGGCATTTTTTTTAAATTTTACACTGGGCTGCAGAGGCCATTTAGGCGTTTTATTGTGTATATACAGTCGAGGCCGTAACTATCTTTTTTGGGTCCTGGGCAAGATCTCATCACTGGGCCTGCCTCCCCGGCACCAAATTTTACGAATTAATTAAAGCTACTAATTTCCCTAATATCATGCATATTTTTAACCAGTAGTACAACCAGAGAAACAAATTTTGGCGAAAACAATATTTTTTAGAAATGATTGTTTACACTGATTTCTACAACTAAAATTTTGCCTGTCATCTACAGAACTACGGGCTTTTTTAAGAAAATCAAATATATATTTTTTACTTCCTTTGCTCTTAAATTTTGCTTAACCGTTTTATTAATCCTCTGAGTCCAAAAAAGTGGTTTTCGCGACATGGACTGTCTGTGTGTGTGAACAAAAGATTTCAAGAACGAAAGTAGCTAGGAGGTTGAAATTTTATATTTAAATGAAGTACCCCTCTCGGACGTAACACGAAGCTTTTGAACAAAATAGGCCAAAAAGTACTAGTACTTTACTGATGTAATTTTTCAGTTTTTTGGATTTTCTCAAAATTCGCTCCAACGATTTTGATTAAAATTCATAAATCAATTATTTTTTAGATGCTCTTTAAAATGTATGTTCTCATTTTGCTCTCAAAATTGTTTGAAGCACACTTTACCCTTGTACTTCTTAGGAAAGATAGGAGAAATGGTTGCCATGGCAACAAAATATAAATATTTTCCCATATCTACAATATTTTCCCATGTTTACAAATTTTACATCTTGAATTTTTATATATCGGCGGAAACTAAATATATGTCGATACAAAATAATCTGGTGTGACAAGCACAGAACACAACTTTCGATTACCAAAAGTAAGAGAAAGTTGTATGCTGTGCGACCAGTCACACCAGATTTTTTAAAATTTGCTTTCAGTATTTTTCGGCATCTGAACCCATTTAGACCTCGCTACAATTCATTTCAAATGATTGGTATCCAATTCAATTGCAATAAATTTCTCGCCTTGGACGGGTTGCGAACTCTTGACCTTAACAAAAAAAATTTAAAAAATTTAAAAAGAATAGGCTTATTAATAATCATACTCATACTATAATATAAAGCGCTAGCGGCTGACTTCCTGTCCCTGGTTTGCTTATGGGACTAAAAAATTTAGTTACGCCACTTAATTTAATCAACCCCTATTTCAACTATTGATTTTAACTCTATCATTTATTATTTATAATTCATTATATCCAATTTGCATAATGAATTATAAAAAAAAATTCTCAAAAAAAATTCCAAATTTTTTTTTAAAGAAATAATGATAAGAAATCATATAAGTTAATTTTATATTTCAATTTTTTTTTTTTTTGATAAGTTTTAAATTTATATCTATGTACCATGTGTATTTATTATATATTTTAAGTACGTATAGCTAGCTACTCGTATATATTATATCAAAGAAAAGAGAGAGAGGAGATGTCAATAGATGAGATGAGGGTTGCATAAATAATAAAATATTTGCAAAGAGGAGCACAAAGGCTGTCAGAGTGGCTCCGGCTTCTGATGCTGATGCTCTCTCTCTCGATCCATCATCCGGAGAGAGAGAGATCTCCATACACCCACTCCCAGCATACCTCCTGGTTCAGTTCATTTCCGTAGATGCATAAAAAATTCCCTGTCCAGGTAGCTCTTACCTTCAGAGAGAGGGAGTGAGGGAGAGGGCGTAAATAGAATCGCCATCAATGGCGATGGCGATAACATGTCAATGATACGTCACAGCGATAGCAAAATTGTTTTGTTGCGAAAACGAAATTATTTTCTCTCTCTCTCTCTCTTTTCTATTTATTCTTTTGTTTGCTCTTTTTTTTCTCTTTTAAATTAATGAAATATAATCTGAAGAAAAAAAATATTTCCGGTTTCCGGTTAAAAATCATCATCATCACCATCATATCATCATTATCATTATCACTTTAACAAATGATTTCATTTGTTTTTTTTTTAAGACCTTTTTATGAAATTTTATCTGGTCTTTTAAATTTTTCTTTTCTTTGGAAATTAGAATAAATATAATTTTTTGAATAGAGGGATTTTATTCTTTCCCTTCCCAGTTGGAATTTTTGTTTGAAACGCCCTCAATTCTTTTTTTTTTTTTTTTTTTTTTTTAATTAATAAAATAAATTTTTTTTTTAATTCTGTCAACTCAACGAAACACTTATAAAATAAAATTATATATAAACAATTAAGAATGCCTGGACCCCCAATATATGTATATTAATTAATAACGGATATCGTAAATGTCTTATATGGCCTAAGTTGTCGAAAAGACAGTGTGAGTGTGAGTGTGAATGAGAAAAAAAAATATATAAACAATTCCCTTATATCAGTGTTTCCCAAACTTTTTTGGCCACGGGACGAGGCTTTAAAATTTTTTGAAACTCACCTTATAAAAAAAAAATCATTTATTTGCAGAACAAATTTTATTTTTTAATAAAAATCAAGTTATTTCATACACAAAAATTGCAATTTTTTTTTGTGTTTTTCTGAGGCGACCTTTAAAGATAAGATAAAGATTTGGTGGGGGGGGGGGACATTTGCCCCCCTAGAGGCTCTGATCTTTTTTAAATTTTATATTATTCTAAATAAAATTTTTCAAAATCTAGCAACGGTTATATAAACTGTACAAAATCAATCAATTAATCAAATTAATTATGTTTTGGCCAAATTTGAGATACCTATTTGTAAGTAAACTTTAAGAAAAGTTGAAATGATGCCACTGGTGTTTTTACAATTTTTTTTCGCGAGCAAGCAAAGTTTCCCGGGCCGCAACCCACACTTTGGGAAACGCTGCCCTATATTAATGGTTTCAAAGTAAAACTAACAATTTAGACAGTGATTGACATCTTCGGCCATAAAAATGTTTTATCGAAATGTCAAATATTAATTTTAACCTTTTTAATTCAAAGCCCTCTCCAATTTTTAATATGATTAGTGAACCCACCTTCTCCGAC
Organism: Euborellia annulipes; assembly: GCA_023213315.1. Classification (NCBI taxonomy): domain Eukaryota; kingdom Metazoa; phylum Arthropoda; class Insecta; order Dermaptera; family Anisolabididae; genus Euborellia; species Euborellia annulipes. Next base: position 102,245 of record JAKCPI010025392.1, on the reverse strand, counting down.
CCCCTCCCCATCAAGAGAAAATAAAATAATCACAGATTGTGTTTTTTTTCTTCAGTATCGTATCTAAATTGAATGTCTGATCATTCTTTTCAACCAAATATTTTAATTATATTTTACGGATAGTATCTCTCAAATTTGATTGATACAAGTAAATAAACACAATTTTATTTAATTGTATCAATCAAATTTGAGAGGTACTATCCCGTTCACTAAGATAATGTTTCAACAAGAGTCTACGGTAGAGAGCTTAAATATAATTATATTTTACCTACATTGGCCAAAAACTAACAGGCGGAAAAAAAATAGATGTAGCCTTCTAATTTAATTATCAAAGTCGGAATGTAAGTGTGAAAATAATTATATTAAAAATGCTAAAAAAAAATATTTAAATTAACATATTATTTTTCTTTTGTTTTAGGTGAGTATCATTCCGTACATCCATGCATTCACTACTGACCTTTCACATGACCTATTCTAAGGTAGGAACCTCATCATCATTTATTAAATTAATTTTTTTATTGACAGAGCTGTATGATATTATTTTTTCCCAAGTTTTTTTTTTTATATAAGTGATTATCTCATGTATGAATGTGAGATTCGACCGACATTTATCTGACCTCGATTCATTTTACGGTCAAAAACACCCTAAATTCAGATTTTCTATTAATTGCAATAAAAGGTTACTATCGTTATTGAGATTATATACAGTAAATATATGTAGGTATACAAATTTTAATAAATTAATCGGATTTTTAATAACAGTACTAGAGTTATTTTTTAAAGTTATTATTTAAAAAAAACTTTAAACTTAATTACGAGATAGTTCTATTTTTTTTTTTTTTATTATTATTATTACCTTGAATAAAAATAAATAAAAAAAAATTATTCTAAAAATCGATATTGATCTAATCCAAGGGTCATTTTAATAATATTTTATTAATATTATTATTATTATCAGATGACGATAAGGGAACGATTATCAAGATATAAAAATGAAATAAAACATTTTGAAAATGAAATTTCTCTATTTATCATTTATAAATCAGCCAGAGCCTATTGCTCGAGTCAATTAGATACGAAAAGCCGATTAGGATATTATTTGATAAGCGATAGTGAATAATGATGAAGATAAGGCATGATAAATAGATAGACGATGCGATTCAAACGATAATGAAGATAATAATAATAATAGATGAGCTAAAAATGTAAAATGGGATCGAAGAAATAATTTCTGACGTCATGAATTTATTTATAATTATCATCCTTGAATTGGAGATGAAAATTTCTGAATTGATCAATCAAGAAAAGGAATTGTTTTTTTTTTCTTATTATAATTCTAGAAACTGCCATTGTTATTAAATTGTTGTTCAGTTACTGAAGGTAGGCAACCATATTCACCAACTCTCTAAATAATTTTAAAGAAAATCTCCTAGAACGCAAAGAGAAGTTAAATCTTTCTGGATTACTGGTCTGGTATTTCGTTTGCCTAACTTCCGGGATCGTGAATTTCGTGGAATATATTTTATCAATTTTGAATAGCTATTTAGTTTTAATAGATATTTATTACGGATATGAAACCTGAGAGAATTGTGAATGGCGACCACGAGCTACCCGAGTTGGATTGATAATTCTTCATAGGCCTATCCATTTCTCTCTTTTCAATCGTCAGACCGGAATAGTTGCAATTTCAAGAAATATTTTGACACAAAAAACTGGTGGGACAACACATCACACTTACCGAGGGTAAAAGTTTTGTGGTGTACGGTTCTTCACACCAGATTTTTTCTTCTTCAATACACAGTTTTTTTTTTTTTTTTATAATTAACTTTATTAGAAATGTTTTCATTATTAGAGAAATATTTGGGGTCTATTGATCTTTTGTGAAATAATTCTATTAGGCTAATATTTATTAAATTATTTTTTCAACACATTTTTTGAATTAGCGAAATATTTTCTCTAACTGAACTTTTTTCTTATTATTTTTTTTTTTTTTGATTATTAGGCTACTAAAATAATATCCAAAGTTGACTGGGGTCTCTCTTATCAGAGGTTATGATTTATATAAATGATAATAATAACATAGGAAGAAATTTCAATCATAAATTATCAGTCGTTTATAAGAAGACATTTGATTTGATTGATGTTATCGACGTCATCGGTATGTGCGGGTGGTGCATTTGACAGGCGCCGGCGATTTATCAGAGGGAAAAAAATCGAACGTCTGGTTGACATATATTAACCTATTTAATTGGAAATTAGTTAATACTATAAATGGACCCTGTTACGCATTAGTGTGTCAAGCGCCAAAAAATTAAAAATTGAGTTAAGCACTGAATATTGTTTCAAATGCTATAATTAATAGTATTTTTTATGAAATATGTCCCAAAAAAATTTATATTTAATGTTACTTGCACAATTAACAACAAAAATTATATATAATCCAATGAAAACAAAAAACTTTAATGTTCTCAAAACTCGGTAGATGGTGCTTGACACACTAATGCGACATATTAAAAACATACAGGGTCCAAATAATACAATTACTAAATAAAGAATAATATATATCATGTGTTGGTCCATGAAGTAATTATGAAAAACATATAACCAAGTATTTATTAATTTAAAATGAGCGAAAAATATAGGTACCGCCAGGAGTCGCACCACGGATCTGTTGATTTACGCTCAACATGCCCTACTACTGGACCACAGTACCGCACTCGCGGCGGTACCTACATTTTTCGCTTATTTAAATTAATAAATACTTGGATATATGTTTTTCATAATACAATTACTATGAACATTTTTTTAAGAGAGAAAAGTAAATTGATGGAACTCAAGATTTAGGCATATTAAAAACATATATTTTTTTTCTGACAAATTGGACGCTAAAAAGTTTTTTTTTTTATTATTTCGGTTTGACTCCTCGGTCAAAAAAATTACAAAAGAATATACATATAAAAGTTTGTAGACAACCTATGACATACCTAATAAAAATTACATTTTAACAAAATACACTTATCAAATAAGATATAAAACTCAAAACGTTGGCTATTTATTTTATTAATATTGTTCCCTCCGGAACTCCCACTTTCATTTAATTAAATTTTTAAATATACTCTTTGGCTCCCTATAGTCGTACTTATTATAATAATCTAAATTATTCTCGCACTTGTTTAAACTTTTATTTAATCTATAGGCTTAATAATTACAAATTAAAATCCGATACAAAAGAGAATTTTTTCCCTCTTTTTCTAATAATTTAGACATTAAAAGTAAAGAGTTTAAATCTTGCTTAAAAAATTCTATTTCTTTATTTAATGTTAATTCGTTAAGAAGAGTCTCTCTTCGCCTTTATTATTATTATTATTATTATTTATCTCGGCCCCACTCTCTCCTTTTTCATCCCTTCTTTTCGCCTTTATGGTTCCGATAAAAAGCTCCTCGCCTTATCTCTTGCTAAAGTGAAATTTTGCAACATTAAAATTATTTTTACAACATTAATTACTCATTACCGTCGCGGTCTTAAAAAAAAAAATAATAATAATAATCATAATAAAAAAAAGAGAAGGGAATTTTCGATATTTTAATCTCGGCGGCCGTTTTTAGGGTTTGGAGGGGGGAGAGAGCTCTTATCTTTCGCCTCGAGGGTGATAACAGAGGCAATTAACAGCCGAAAATAAAAACTAATAAACCAGAAAGAAACAAAGTAGATAAAAGAAGGAGATGGAGATGAGGACATGGAATAAAAAAAAAGGGGAAGGAGATGAGGAGTCTGCAAATATCCATCAATAGGGAGAAAAAGAAAAAAAATTTAGAGAGGGAGAGAAAGAAACGATAAAAAAATAAATAAATAAATGACAATTCTTTAATCTTAATGTTTTCTTGCGTTAATATTGCTTAAATATAAAAATGTACAGTGCTCAAATAAAAGATTATTTAGGAATGTTGGCAAAGCAGGCGTTCGCCTTTTTTCTTAGCTCCTCCTCTCTCTTAACTTTACACTTTAATACATTCAATAAGTCTAAGCAAGTAGGCCTACAGTGGGCGCCACAAGTTCCTGATATGTTCAAGAGCGGAGTCTTGAGCTTAATCAACTAAACCATTATTTTTAACATACATTTTTAATGCAATTTTTTTTTTAACACACACTTTTTTTTCATTCACACTCACACACCCATTCACACTGTCTTTTCGGCAACTCAGGCCATATAAGACTTTGACGATATCCGTTATTAATTAATATACATATTGGGAGTTCAGGCATTTTTATTTAAGTTATTTAGTATCCAAATGGCTTAAATAAAATCATCGGACTGCCCGGGGTCCGAACCCGCAACTTTTGGTATACGAGGTTAGCACTCTACCCCTACACCCGAGGGCTTTTAATGCAATTGAAAAGGAAAAGCTTCTTTTAAGAGAATACGTCTGAAGGATAAGCCTTTTGGCTGCCTAAGCTCAGGTTACACTCTCGACCACATCAGGTATTTGTGGTGTCCACAGTACCCAAATAAGCCAAGTTTCAACCATTTAATCAAATAGAATTTTGCATATTTTATCATTTAATTACCTAAGGAGGAATGGTGCCTCTTTCTCTTGGTTGAATTCTTGCTTGTACAATGAAGTCTTCTTGAAGTTGTCAGACCTTCTTGTAGACTTAAGCCCAAATTAGTAGTTGGTCTCCAGAGAGCTAGATATCGTTATAAAGGAGAATTCTAAAATGCAACTCCGACAATAAAATTTCAATTTTTGGCGCATTCAGGGAAGAAGGCAAAAAAGTTTTTTTTTTAATCGGTGCCTAAGGTTCAAAGGTTTTATATTTGGAAAACACTAATACTTTTTCTTGTATAATAGTGTTCTATGAGAGATTCCATAGAGTCAGGTAAATAATAAAGATAGGATATATGGGGAGTTTCGTTGTGATGGATTATGGAAAAGGCATCTTAACAATTTTAATGGAAATTCTGGACTTAATAAACGTCTCGCATTTAATCCTTGAAAAACTTCCCGGATCCATCTCTATTATTTATTTACAATTAATTTGAATAAATATGAATGTATATTGCCAAACTTATGAGCTTTTATAACATCATATTCCTAAAAGCAAAAAAATAGTGGATGTAAAATTTCATTCTTGATTGAAAATTTATTTGATTGTTAATTTGCATTAAACACGCTATAAAAGCAAATGTTATATTTAAAATTAACCGTGAGTTAGTTAATTAAAAATTAAAGGGCTGGAGTTGGTTGGGTCTGTCGACTGTCCATGTGACGTCAAACTATTTATCCAAGGGATGTTGACCAAGGAATAAATTACGATTAAATGAATGGTGGCTGTTCTTTGTTTTGGACATGCGCACTAGGAGTGAAAAAAAGAATTTGCTATTTGCTGTTAGCGCACTCCTCGCGTTTGTCATAGGCCACAAGCAAAGCACAGAGAGAGAGAGAGAGGGGAGAGAGAGCAAACATGCCTGGACAAACAAAACCAACGGCATATATGCAAATGGATGTGGGGTTCTCGTCATACAGGCATTTTTCTTTTGCCTCGTGTGTGTACGTCCATTCATCATCGACAAACGAAAACCAAACGACATTAACAAACACACTCTCTCTCCTAATTTTTTTCCCTTTTTTTTTTCTTTAATAAATAATAAAACATTTGCAGACATGTATGCCATTGTATATTTTTAAAATAAACACACTACTCTCTGCCTTTCAATCTTTTTAAAATAATAACTAAGATAAAAAATAAAAAAATAACACTTTGCTTGTTATTATATGTAACTTAGACTTTTTTCCGCGCCCATTTCGGACAGACACACTTGGAATATAAATAAGAAAAACTCTCCTATTGGAAGTATTTGATTTATGATTAAATCAAGTGGTTTAGAGAATTTTTTTTTAAATTTGCCCCTAATGGAATTCCGATCCAAATCCCGATAACATAATTAGTGATATAACCATGTAACAAAAATAAGAAGTTTGAGGGGAAGGGATCTAATCTCAATTTGACGTTTCCCGCTATTTTCGATCGAAGATTTCGACATTTAAAAGAAAAGCAGAAAAAAAGAGTTAATAACCTTTCTTTTTTTTGAGACTCGTTATCAAAGAGAATCGAACAACGTTTTAATGCAAATTTTTTTTCTTAAGACATTAAAACTGTCTCATCTCTCCTCGTTATTTTTCGCTTATCGCTTTTTGCGTTTTGTGCGAATTAAGATGGAGAAGCGAAGAAAAAAAAAAAAAAAATTGATGATGGAATCTTAATTTGCTAGCATTTGGAAATTAAAAGTGAGATTTACGAATCCGGGAGGATTAAAAGATGATGTTAAGAAAAACGGGTGTGGATTTCCTCCAGTCCCACTACCTCTATATTTTTAATGGTTTGGGGGAAAAGGAAGAGAGAGAAAAAAGAAAATTATGTCCTTTATCATAAAGAATAGAAACTACCTATTAATAATAACATCTTGAATGTTAAATTTTCTTAATTTCCAAATATATATTTAGGTGAAATTTTGAAATTATGCAAATAGGGCAAAGGATTCAAATAAATAGAAAACTCTCGGCTGCAGATAGTTCTAACCAACATTCAAACCCCACTTTTCAGCACCATCAATTGACCATAGGTCTGTACTAGCTGTACAAATTGTTTTTCAGCCTGATATTGCCATTAGAGTGCTTTGACAGTAACAGCATTGTCTTACTTAAAGCTGACAGTTTAGACTTTTAGGTGCAAAACAGTTCAATCCCCAAGTGGCAAGTTTCATAAACTTTGTAAAGATGAATTCTTTGTCGGCACATAGCCAGGAGATGTGGACGATAACACTAATGAAAATCCTGACTATTCTTTGATCCTAAAATTGATAATAATGACTCAGATTATGATATTTGAAGTTATGTGTTGGTTAGCACTATCTCCCACCTAAAGTAACTTCAACACATTGGTTTTGTTTTGGTTCAACCAAAGGCTTAACTTAACCTTGCCTTAAAAAGGCACATAAAATGGAAGTCAGTGGCTAGCTTTTTATATTAAAGTAATGAGAAACTTAATGCTAACCCACAAATATGAGGCACATATTTAAACATATGTAAACATTTTTGTTTTATAAGCCTTAATAAAAAAATAATTTTTAAAAAATATTTTTCATGTATTAATATTTAAATGTGTACAATAAAGGTGGAGAAAAATATTTTGTCAATAATAGTTTTATGAATTTTTCCAAAGTTTAAAATTGAAATATCTCAGAACTATATATTTGTGGATTAGCACTACCTGCGCCCGACCCCTATAATTTGTGAAGCGACTTGTATTTTAAAAATAAATGTAGAAACAGACAGCCTACGAAATGAAACTAAAGAGTTTTGGAGACAGTTTCGGCTTTGATTTGCCATTATTTAATTCGAGCCGAAACTGTTTACAATATTCTTGGCTACGCCTTCAGCGAGCAAATGTATAAAATTTATTCTTGCTCACTGGAGGAAATTGGAAATTTTTCGCCTTTTGCGAGCAATTGCAAAATTTTAGTTTTAAATTTCCCTCTTAACGTTTAAAATTTACCTCTCTGACTCCACATCCTCTGTCTCTGGCCAATCGCGAGAGTGGTAAAAAGGCACATAAAATGGAAGTCAGTGACTAGCTTTTTATATTAGAGTAATGAGAAAACTTTTTATTTATTTTTTCTGAGATTTTTCTCTGTTCTTCTGTACCTGAATCTAACAGGTTCCAGTTTCGGTTAAAAAATAATACAGTGGAATCGCGATATTTTGTAGCCCGATTATTCGGACAAATTTGCTGGTCCCCAAAGAAAATCCCGACAACAGGTATGAAAACAATGCATTGAGACCCATCGGTAATTCGTATTATTTTTATGCTCGAGGTCACTTAAAACGCCTTATAATTTGTATTTGCTTAAAAAACTCGTTAATTCGTTCTGTTTTCAAGAGAGGGAAGGAAGACGAGTGAGAGAGACAAATTTTTCTTGTTCATTTGCAATCTTAGAGGGAACACACTTAGACCAATTAGGCCCTTTGTGATACCACGGTGGGGCTATTTCCCTACCTACCCTAAGAGGAGACTTCGGCAGGATGTTTGAATTATTTGCTGCAAGCTGGATCCGAACCCGAGCCGTGTTGAGACTTCGGACTCCGTAATCCTCAGCTTAGCCTTCTTAGCTATTGCCTCCTCTTACATAAATGTACTCCGAATAATTGGTATTCCCGATAATTCGTACTAAACCGTCGCTCCCGAGACCATATGATTATCGAGATTCTACTGTTTTCTATTAACTTCTTTTACGTTTAATATTTTATAGCAAAGTAGTATTTAATTTAAAATTATTTATTTTAAGTCTTTGTTAAATGGATATTCGTTCGTTTATTGGTTTGTGTGCCGAGATAGAGAGAGAGACATGGGCTTGGGCTATTAAACCATGTTGTTGACATTCGCTCCTCCCCACCACTTGTATTTGTTAGTGGCTGTTTACAAATGAACCAAATAAGAGCGAGAGAGAGAGGTGAGAGGACTGTCAACTCCTTTGCTCCCCTTTATGTTAATCTTATCAGCTGGTCATGCAGGTGTTTTTTTTTTTTTTTTTTTTATTATTTTGTATTTTTCAGTTGAGCTACGCACCTGCATGCGGGTTAGCGGAGGCTTAACTCTTGATATCAACGAGATAACTGGGGCTAAGTGCTAAAATATATCTAGACATCTGTCAAAATTTAAAAGGCGATTCTGATACGGGTGGCGACAATTTTTTTTTAATCATTTCGGTTTGTCTATATTCAAATTCGTGTTAAAATTTTAAGTTTTAAAGGGTTCCTAAGAATAATTTATAGTGGCTTGAAGAAATTAATTCCTAGTAGGCATTTAGCCCATTCTTGAAGAGCTTTGGCTAATTGGGTTGCCTATCTTCCAGTATGCAAATTTCAAATATAATGTCCAAATGTTAAAAAAAGGATCTTGAAAGGATTATAGGAATATTATTTTCCTATAACTTTATCAAATATTTGACAGTTATTTGCATTGATTTAAGAAAAAATGCTAACAGAAATAAGCAACAGTTTGTTAGATTATAATAAACGTTATTCATATCCAATTTGTTTAAAACACTTTTATTTATTAAAAAATAAAAATTGAATATTCTTCAACCTTGGAAAATAATCTTTTGATTCAGGCCTGCTTGTTTCGTGTTCTGTTTTATTCTTTTGTTAGAATACGGGATATTGACTAGAAGAGCAGAAGACTGAATGAGTGAAATAAATTAAATTGTAAACACAAGGTTATATGTTTCAATAAATGGACGTATCCAACTCAAAACGGAAGGGGTGGAATATAGCTACCACCCTGCCATCTGTTGACAAAATTTTCTTAAGAATGAGTTTGTTGCTCACTCCTGAAGCCCTTTAAGACTTGACACAAAAAAATTGTGTTTATTTATAGAAAATTTTATATAATAATCACTTTTTTCAATTGACCTTCATAGTTTCAACAAACAACGGTATAGCTACTTATACTGTATTTTAAACGTTCCATTATTAATAAATTCCTTAAAAATGTTTTCATAAACATCTATTTTAATTAATTATACACTATCGTTGTGATAATTAATTTAAAACAGTAGATAAGTACTTAGCATATAAAACAATTTAATTAAATGATCTTTGGAAGCATTATTACGTTATGAATAATAATATTAAAAAGTCAAAAGAGACTTAATTTTAAATCTTTTTTTAAATGCATGAAATAAGAGAGAATAAAGAGCAACCAACTACAATATTTTTGTCTTCCTTCTACTTTTTTTCATGTGATGTGATATATATAAAAATAATAATAATGATAATAATAATAAACGGTTGGTTGTTGCTTTTTTAGCTTTTTTTTTATCAAATTCAAAGGACTTGTTTTTAGATTAAAAAGCGTATAAAGTGGTCGGTCGGTTGATTGGGATCTCGATTTGTCCTCGGGCCCTTGAGTTTTGAGCCCCGGAGGCGACAGCAGCCGGAAAAAGTTTTGAGCGCAATCCCTGGCAAATAATATTAAGATAAAGAGCCTGATAAACCCGAGAGGCTAATCTAAATAGCGGAAAAATAAATAACGCCTCTCTGCTGCTGCTACACTCCGCTCTGCTCGATTATTATTGTTATAATAGCATACGAGAAATTATTTCGTTTTAATCTCCCTCTCTTTTAGTGCATTTTGTAAATATTTGTAAACTATTGGAGAAATCTAATAGCCTACCTAATACTTTTTTTTTAATTATTTGATTAATCAGGGATAGTCAATAAATAACAAACTTTATCTTCGGTCACATGCAAAATTCACCCAAAAAGAGTCAGTCATCGATTGAGTGCTGCTTAATTGGTAAATTATTTGGTCCTGGATTTACTATCCATTTGGCCAGGGTTTTTTTTTTTTTTTTAGTAACTAATAATAATAAATTTACTTGCTAATGTTCTTATAACGTTTTCGACATATTGCCCCCGAAATCAACAGAAAGAAATTTTTGTTCCAGCCAAATATCGTATCCGATCACTCCTGGAATATCTGAAAGCTTCCAAACTGCGTATTCAATTTTCGGCTGGAGCAATACTTTTCTTGTATCTGAATTAATAAATATTATAATGGAGAGATGGAGATATCAGCCAAATTGGAATGCTCGAGGCGCAATAAGACATTTTTTAGAGAATTTATTTGGACAAAACGTTCAGGTCGAAATGTCTTATTATTCTGTTATTCTGGGAGCTTCATTGAACTTAGAGCATTCCAATATGTCTGAAATCTTCATCTCTCCATTATAATCACATCACAGCCCTTACTTCAAGCAATTAATAAATTTTAATTATATGCCCTTCTTTCCAAACCTAGCCATAATATTTATAATGTATTGTTCTCCTTAAGTGGCGTTGCTGAAGTTGGTTTATTTGAGAAAGAAAATGCTAAATTTTCAGCAATTTTTTATTAGTTTACAAGGCATTTTGCCTAATATTTCGAAGACCTACTAAAGAAAGAGTGCCGATAAGTCTCCGAAATATTTGGAAATATTGCCTCGTGAACAAATAAAAATTGCTGAAAATTTAGCGTTTTCTTTCTCAAATAATGTTAGATTTAAACTTTCTACCGTAGGCTCTAGTTGAAACATTATGTATATATGAAAGGTAAAATACACTAGGTTCTCTGTTTCAAGGTTTTTATTAATTAAAATTACTTATTACGTATTTCGACATTACTGTCATCATCAGAAGTGGTTTTCTAAAATCTTTTATATTTATATATTACTGATGAGAAGGCTGTAGACTTTGAATTGGGTAAAGGAGACTTTGCGGCCAAGGAATTGAATAAAAAACTTTTGTTTAATCTAGAATACAAGGTTAACAATTAATCGTCCTGAGGAAGGTCGTGATTTGCGACCGAAACGTCGACGGTTAATAATTAAATAAAAGGTTTTTATTTAATTCCTTGGCTGCAAAGTCTCCTATACCCAATATTTATATATTTTAGATACTAAATTAGTAACTAATAACTTCTGATGATGACAGTAATGTCGAAATACCTATTAAGTGTTAATTTTAATTAATAAAAATCTTGAAACACATAACCTACTGTATTTTACCTTTCATATATCTCAAATAATGTTATATTCACTGAACGATATAAAAATTTTTTTTAATTTACCCCCTCTTCTGATGCTATTTAGGGGTTCATTATATACATATATTTATATTTTTTTAAATAGTATATATGTTGGCTACTGGGGGACGTTCAACATGCTGATCCCTCCAGGCCATGTCATTTAAAAAAAAAAAAAATTTAATAAATCAAAGTTATTTATAAATTTACTGTATAATATGATATAATAAGGATATAAATATTTAAAATTTATCTTTTGAATAGTTTTAAAATATTAAATAATAATAAGACAAAACCGAGAAGATAGCATCGAGTCACGCTAACGCTTTAAGGGGAGAAAGACGGACAAACACACGTCATCGTAAAATATCATCCCTCTTTGCCTCTACCCCGTTTCGTTGTTGTAGAGCAATTGGGCCGTTCGTTGTTCAGTGTTAATCACATCACATCACCGAGAGAGTGTTTTTTTTTGCGGAGATGAGACCCGGGGATGCTGGGTCACGTAGGGTCGCTTGTCCCGGTAATTAATGGGGCAGGACACCACCCGCCCCCCATATGTTGGCTGATGGATGGACAACTCAAAGACGGGTTGTTTTATTTGAATAACCGGACAACATCCCTCACGACACTCCGCTCGACAACTAATTAATAAATTTAATGAATAATAAAGAAACGCTCGTTTATTTATTTATTATTTATTCATCATTTTTTAAATAATAAATTTTTTCACGTATATTACATGACATTTATTATTATTTTTTATTATACTCCATATACAAATAATTACTTTATTTGTTTTAATTTTTAATTCATTTTTACTTCCTCTTACCTATATATATATAAGAGGAAAGTATTCGATTTATGTCAAAAATTCGATGTTGAGATTTTTATGAATATACACGTTTTGAGGTCCCTTGAATCCAAAAAAAGACTGTGTGAGTGAACAAAATATTCCAAGAACGAAAAGAACTAGGAGGTTGAAATTGTATACCGTCAAACGGGGTGAGAATGGTCAAAAATTCATATTTTCATTTATAACTCTTGCACCGTTTAGCAGAAAATAACGAAACTAAGTGGGATCATTGCTTAGTTTCTTGATTACTTACCCTGCGAATTATAATTTTTTTAGGTCTTAAGGAATCTGCATGACAACAAAATATGAGAGTGACCATACTCGCCCCGTATTTGGGGTGAGAATGGTCTTGCTTATTTTTAAGTCCAAAGTAAAGAGGATTTGGTCGGAGTTAGTATGGTTAGAAAGAACAAAGTTCATAATTCAAAAATATAATATTAATAATTTTTAATTTTTAAAACTATGAAAAAAATGATTAAAAAATTGTGACATTTCCAAATTGGCTGTTATCAAAAACAAGCCATCCTCTTCTCTCTTTGGTGGGAGTAGAGAGGGTTTTTAAGACATCTTTCCTGTCCATGTATGTTGTCTTCAGAAGATTTCAACGGCAAAATGAGAATATACATTTTAAAGAGCATCTAATAAATAATTGATTTATGAATTAAAAAAAAAAAAAATCGTTAGAGCGAATTTTGAGAAAATCGAAAAAGACTGAAAAACTACATCAGTAAAGTACAAGTACTTTTTGGCTGATTTTGTTTAAAAGCTTATTTCCATGCCTCAGGGAAGTGTCTAACTTAAATATAAAATTTCACCCTCCTAGCTCAATTCCTTCATGCTTAAAATTGAACACACATAGGCAAGAGAATGTAAAAAAAAAAATAGGGGGGGGGCGTGAGATATTTATTTGGTTCCCGCGACTCGAAAAGTTTAACAAGCACTGAATGAACTAAAAGTCTAAAGGGATGGATTTTATTATTTAATATGGTATATTTATGAGAAATAAGCATCTCTTTGATTGAAGACAAAATATTTTGAAATTTTATTTTTTCTCAAAGGATTGAATTCTTTATAGATAAATATGCAATATTTTATTCTTATAGTTAAAAAAAGTTTCGAATAAAATGTTATAAAAGCATAAAAAGATGAAATCAATCAATTTGGCAATAATTTCAAATGCTGGGAGAGCATCAATTTTTTTTTTTCTAATTCGATCTGCGCCCAGAGTGCAGGTAGGGAGCCTCGCTTCACTCTTGTCTAGGCTTTTCTTCACGCGCACATTCGCTTTTTTAAAAATCTCTCTATCTCTTTTATTTTTCGTTGGATTTTTTTAGTTAGGTAATTATTAAAATAATTTTTTTAATTGTTTGATTTTTTTTTTTTTTAATTTGTTGAGTATAAAAAAAAAAATAACTTTTTTGAATTTAATAGCTTTTGAGAAAAGGCAGAAAAAAAATCGAGGAAATTCAGGTTAAGCAAGGCTAATAACTGCTGGACCGTGGATAGGTGACCCGCTGAGTGTTGAGTCTCTCACCTGCTCTCAACAGCCATTTTATTTAATTTTCCAAAAGTCAAAAGATCTTAGAGGCCGAAATATAAATTGAAAATACAATTAACTTTAACACCCCTCTCAGGAAGAAAAATAAATAAATCCCACCTCAATAATAAATCAAAAGTTAGAATATATTTATTTTCTTTATTAAAATAATTTTTTCATATTCATTTTTTTAAATTATTTAATTTGTTTTTTTCTTCTAATTTGATGAATAAAAAAAAAAAAACAAATAGTTTTATTACTTTTTTTTTATTTCTGTCTTTAATAGCTTCGAAGAAAAGATGACGTCACGCGTATTGTTTGGAATCCGGTTTGTGTGCACCAAGGACCGAGACTCAGCATCTTTAAGCGACTCTCTCCATCTCACTCGCACTCATTACCTTCGCTCTCTTTCTACTCAAATTTTATTCGAAGGCCTCTTTTAAACCATAATATTTGAATTTTTGCTTTTTCGAGGAGGGGGGCCGCCTTTTAGGCCCCCTCCCCTCCCAGTCCCCCTTTAGGTTGTCCCCTCCGTGATATTTATACTAATTTTATGAAATTTGTTTGATTAAATTAAATATTAATTTCATTTTAACAAAAGGGTTTATAGAATGGACACCAGAGGCAGCACTTGTCGGCGGTGCCTTGTAATTATGCACACCATTTGCTTGCAAGGCTGTCTGTTTTTATTCAATTCCCCCCCCCCCCAGAAGGCTCGTGGCTCCCCCCTCCAGAAAGCTCCCTGTCCCAAGAAAAATTGAGAAAATATGGGGCTTTCCAGGCCCTCCGGAGAATAGCTGGTCCCATGGCCTCCCAGCCAAATTCTCTAGTTACGCCCATGCCTATGTATATATATTAGTTAGGGTTGTCCTTTTATAGAGGAGGTCGAAAATTTTTTTAATTTTATTTAAACGCTCATCCCTCAATTTTTTTCCTTTTATCATAATAATGGAGTGTATCAAATATTTTTCCAATAGGCCTATATAAAGGTTAACAGGTGCCGCATCGGACTTGAATGTTTAAAGATAGAGAAAAAATTGAAAAAAAAAATTAAGGATTAAAAAATGTAAATTATATTTATGAATTTGTGTAATTATGCCTCATAATTATCAAATGACATTTTTAATAGGGCAAAAAAATAAATTCACTTTTTAATAAAGATTTAAATAAATATTCCATTAACTTTCTTGCACTCCCGGTTTGCTACCGTTTACTGGGACTTCGATACATTGGAGAAGAAATTGTTTCTGCCCTTCATCCACAGTTAAGATCCCATTAAAATCTTCGATTTTTAGCCTCTTCTTTCCTCTGTGTTATTAACAACAATGAGATTCTGGAGTCTCTTGTGCAGAACCTAAAGATCTGGACCGAGTTAGAGAAAGCGATTTCGACATTTTTTTAATAAATTACTTTTCTTTCATTGGCCCCCAATCGTCCCCAAATTATTTATTGCCCCCCTGATATCCCAAATCGCCCACTTGGGGGCCAATCAAAATTTATATTCCTCAAATCCTTTCTCTCATTATAATGACAGATAAATGAAATTATAAGTTAGCATTAAAAATAAAAGGAAATTGATAATATGATTTAAAAAAAAGTGCAATAGGTGGATTTGAGCTCGCGAAGTTGGGTTACCAAAATTTATATTCCATAAATCCTTTCTCTGGTTATAATGAGAGATAAATGAAATTATAAGTTAGCATTAAAAATAAAAGGAAATTGATAATATAATTTTTAAAAAAATGTGCATGAAGTGGATTTGAACTCGCGAAGTTTGATTACGTGAGTATGGAAAAAAATATAGATTCCATGAGGACGAATTAACCACTTGAGCCACACTTTAATTAATTGATTAAGGGAAAAATAAGCCATATAAGAAATATTAAAAAAAAAGTATTAAAAAAATTTTAATATTCCACATATGATATATCATTTTTTATTACTTTTTTTCGGGATTAATAATTTATAATAAAAAACTCAATGGCATGCATGGTTTTCAAATAATTCAATGGGTAAACGTCAGATTGTTTATGCCTTGATGTAATTAAACCAAAAACTCTATCTAACATATGATACATGTCATTAATTCTTGAATTCCCCCTGATTCCAGAGAACTAAACCTCTTTTAATTATATGATCTAATTTGGGAGTTATTGGCGATCAAAGTTAAGACTATTTTCGACCTTAATGACATCCACACTCAATTTTCTATATTATCGAAAAAGATTATTTAGCATTGTCTGATTAAAACCAAATTTTTACCAGAGATTTATAATTAAAAAATGAGTTTTTTTCTAAAGTTTCAATGAGATTGGTAAAGAAATAAATAAAATATTAACTATTTTGTAAATTGAGTTTTAGAATTTGGGATCTCAGTTGCAAGCCTAGAGCCGGTTCATAGAACGCTCTCTTTACCTATCCAGGATCCCGAATTCTAAAACTCAATTTACAAAATAGTCAATATTTTATTTATTTCTTTACCAATTTCAATGAAACTTTAGAAAAAAACTCATTTTTTAATTATAAATCTCTGGTAAAAATTTGGTTTTAATCAGACAATGCTAAACCCCTTTTTTTTTTTTTTTTTTTTTTTTTTTCCCCCCCTTCCCCCCGGCCCCCCCCCCCCCCCCCCCTACCGCCCGTCTTAAGCTTTTTCGATAATATAGAAAATTGAATGTTGATGTCATTATTAAGGTCGAAAATAAGCTTAACTTTGATCGCCAATAACTCCCAAATTAGATCATATAATTAAAAGGGGTTTAGTTCTCTGGAATCAGGGGGAATTCAAGAATTAATGACCTGTATCATATATTAGATAGAGTTTTTTGTTTAATTACATTAAGGCATTCACAATCTGACGTTTGCCCATTGAATTATTTGAAAACTATGCAAGCTATTGACATTTCGATTATAAATTATTAATTCGCATAAAAAGTAATGAAAAATGATATATCATATGTGGAATATTAAAATTTTTTTAATACTTCTTTTATTTCATGTTTCTTATATGGCTAATTTGTCTCTTTATCATTTAAATAAAGTGTGGCTCAAGTGGTTAATTCGTCCTCATATTTTTTTTTCATTCTCACGGAACCAAACTTCGCGAGTTCAAATCCACCTCCTGCACTTTTTTTTTAAATCCTTAACTGTTTTTTATACCTCATGTGAATGGAGGACATGGGCGTAACTAGGAGGGTGCCGGGAGGGGGGGGCTGGCTCTCCCAGAAGGTTCGTGCCCCCCCCCCCCCCAGAAAGCTCCATCCCCCAGGAAAAATTGAGAAAATATGGGGGCTTTCCAGGCCCCCCGGAAGATAGCTGGTCCCTTGCCCCCCCCCCCCCCCCCCCAAGCGAGGATGTATGGTCCCATGGCCCACCCCAGCCAAATTCTCTAGTTACGCTCGGGGAGCTGGCGCGCACGCGCGCCAAAAATCACATGGCACGGAGGCGGGTAAAGGGGGTAATTACCCCCCCCCCCTCCCCCAGAGATTGAGAAAAATAGGCTATCTTTTACTCAAAATACATTATATTTGAGGAAATTTTTATTTAATTTATCATAATCTTGAATTTGTTTTTCGAATCCTTATTTCCAAAATTGGCCGCTATTGGCCAAAATTACGGTAGTTGGTCAAGTAAGAATGCGCTGATTTTGAATAAAAAATAATTAAAAAAATATATTTAAATAAATAAAATTAATATTGTTTTCATTTCTTTTTTTTTTTTTTTAATATTAGATTTGCCTCACTTTCAAAATCAACATAATCGTAGACCTTATAAATTTCTAGTAACAAATGTGTACTTATTTAAAAAAAAAAAGAAGATATTTATGCTTAATTGATTAAAAACATAAAGTTTATGTTATTTTGTACTGAGAATTATCCCTAACTCAATTTTTCCATAAAAAGAACTTGAAATCAACAGCTCAAATTATTGTTTAATATTTTTCTTCAATAAAAATTCTAAATAAATCATTATAAAAGACGTCATCCATTTATTCACCAATAGAATTTTTCCTTTACATTAATATTGAAATTGTATTCTTTTTTTTAAATTCAATGTCACTCTGGGAATTTTTAGTATCAATGGAAGCCATCTTTTTTTTTTTTTATTTTTTTTAACTCATTTATTTCATATCAAAAGTTTCTTATATATTTAATTTTACATCTAATATTTTCAAGCTAAATACTATTTATACTTTAAAATATATATTGAAATATTTTAAAGAGTATATTTATGAATATGACCCCAAGAAAAGTTACAATAAATAAAGGTCGTGATCCAATGGACCAATGGCTTGATAGTAAAGGCTTTTATAGGAAACATATTGCAAGAGATGGATCCTGTCTTTTTCGGGCAGTTGCAGAACAGGTATTTTAAAATTTTTACAACTTTTTTTATACTTTTATTTATAATATTGTTTTATGCACTTGCAGCTTTTTCACACGCAAAATAAACACACCCAAGTTCGGGAAGATGTTATAAAATATATGAAAAATAATCAACAACACTTTGAAAGGGTTTGTATTTGTCACATTTAAAAATTCATTTTATTAGATTTTTCAATTTATTTGTCAGTCAAATAAGTTTTATAGGGTTAATTTTTAACCTAGATTTCCTAGAATTTAAATCAACTAGTTACCTTCTAATATTTTCTTAACTAGAAAAATTAATTAAAAAAAAAATTATTAGTAAAGTAAAGGGGGCTGAAAAAAGCCAGTTAAAATTTAATAAAGGAGAACTTTCCTCAAAATGAATCACAGACATTTACTTGTATTTTCTAGAAGATAAAATATGAATATTAATTTAAAGACATCTATTATCCATTCATTAATTGATAGCTAATTATTTTAAATACATTTTAAGCTCAATCTCTAACTAGAAGAGATTGGAACTAACTAGATTTGCTAATCTCTAAACAACTAGATTTGATCTTTAAGTATTAGCTGTGTTTCTTGTTATTTTCTAAATTGAAAAGTCAACCTATTAAACACATATTCTCCACTTTTGTGTGAAATGCATTTTTATTGTGCAGTCATAAACATGCACTCAAAAATCCACTATGTCAATCAATCAATTTATGTAACTTAACTGAAGAAAATAAGAAAATTCCTACTAAAATCTCAAGCAAAAATCAAACTCTAATATTCAATGCTGTTTTTCTATCAATTTTACTGCTAATTATTTTTTTTTTTTTCATTTCACGAGACTTATTTATGACCCATTATGCTACCTTTTACTTGATATACATATACCTTCTTCTTCTGTCCTTGCCTTTATTCTTGCGGTGCGGGGTCGGCGGCATTCATGTGTTTTTGCGACCGGAAAGAATAGAACAGGCCGGACCGCCACATGGTCTGATGACTATTGAAAATATTGAAGGAAGAGACAAACACAAAGAACAAAAGAACTGTCTATCCCAGCTCGGGTAGCTCGTGGTCCTAATCCACATACCCTCAAGATGTGGGCCTCTGAGCGATTGATATCCATATTCCAAATTGTTCTAATCATTATTGAATACAAATTTAAATCAATGAAGTCAGTGGCTGTTTTTCTATAGACAGGAGAAGGAGCAGGTGCAGCCAAAATTAAAAGCCTCCGATTTAATACAATTCAACTAGACGTTTCGGTTGAATTTTATTTACCCCTCTTCAGTCCTTCAAAATTGTTAAAGTCCCGGAGTTGGGCAATAGGGCAATACATGTGTTTATGTATCATATGTCCTGGCGAGTTGGGCCATCATACTTACTAAGTGAGAATGATCATTTCGATGGCCCAACTCGCCAGGACATATGATACATAAACACATGTATTACCCTATTGACCAACTCCGGGACTTTAACAATTTTGAAGGACTGAATATGGGTAAACAAAATTCACCGAAACGTCTCGTTGAATTATATTAAATCAGAGGCTTTTAATTTTGCCTGCACCTACTCCTTTCTCCTGTCTATACAAATTTAAATTTCGGTATTATTTCACTAAATTTATTAGAGTTATTTTTATTTTTCATAACTTGAAATGCAAAACTAGTATCCCTTTTTTGGCATTGTCCTTTCTATCAAATTTTGAAGATGCTTTAATTTTGATTATTGAAAATAAAAAAATTCTATTTTTCAGTATCTTCATGAACCATTCGACAACTACATTGCCCGAATTTCAAATGTTAATGAACCAGGAGGTCAATTGGAATTGAATGCAATTGCATTTTTATATAGGTAAAATCTAAAATAGATTTATTTATTTTTTTCATGTCATTCTCCATTAATTTCATCCTTTCTTTTCATTTCAGGGTTGAAATCATAGTCTATGATAAAGTAGGACAAACTCCTTATTCGGCTACATCTACTTTTAATAAAAATCGCATTCTTTTATGCTTTTGCCCTGAAACTAAACAATTTGATTCAATTTACACAAAAACACATGTAGAAAATTCTGCTTTTTGCCAATGTAATTAAGATATATATAATTAGTTTATTAACTAATATTTTTTTCATTAAAATGCATGTCTATATTTAAAAAAATTAGTGAATTTAGTAGATCTCTTCCCGGTGAATTAGTCCAAATTAAAGAAATCGAAAAAATACGGTATCATACCCACACATTTCTATGGTCTTGTGTCGTTTAAATTAAAATCTCATTTATTATTGAATTATTAAAAACAAAAATATATAATTAGATCCAGAATGTTATATAGTTTCTTTATTAAGACAAATTTCAATTGTGGCAAAAATGTTGCTTACACTGATTCACCGGTGTGGGATCTATAGGATTTCTTCTCAATATTTTAATTTTTCTTTCAAATCTGTTGAAAGTATTCGAACTTTTTCTATATATTTATTTCTTCGTGTACAATTTTCTGTGTGTAAAGCAGTACGCGCTTATAAATGCATTTTAAGAACAAAAACCAGGGCCGTAGCTAGGTGGGTTCAAACACCCTCTTCCCAAAATTCCCTACACGAAAAAAATAGTAGGATGATACATAATTATGAAAAAATCTGGTGTGACTGGTCGCAAAGCACACAACTTTCTCTTACCTTTGATGTCCCGCCAGATTTTTTTATGTTGACATACTGTATATTTAGTTTTCACCGATATATTAGAATTCAATATGTTAAATTTAAATTCATGGAAAAATATATTTTGTTATCATGGCAACCATTTTTCTTATCTTTTCTATGAAATACAGTGAAGGACAATATTAAGTCTCACCCATGGGTTTTCTACTTGTGATTATTTCATTGTTTTTATAAAAGAAAATGAAAATCTTTATTGGAAATTTTCTAGGTTTGAAACATGAAAGTTTCCATTAAAAAATATATAATATTTTTTTAAAAACAATGAAATAATCACAAGTAGAAAACGCATGGGAGGGCCTTAATAATATAAATACAATATCGGGAATGGTTTGCTTGCTTCAAATCAGGTGAAACCATCTGGATGGCCCCTTAGAACCGCGTCTTCTTGGAATTAACTGTCTGCCAAAAAATAAGAAGTTATTGAAGTCGAGGGTAAATATAAACTAATAGAAAATACATTTATAAAAACTTATAGAACTAGTGTGGCATTCTTCGAAAGGAGTCGGCTACAAGACGGTGCTAAGAGAGTCCCTCCTCAAACTAGGTCATCTGGAGTAAAGGGGCCCCGAATAGGATACAAACTCATTATCACGGAGCCATAGCCCGAGCCATTAAAATTTCAAAAAATTTCCATTTGCACCTGCTCCTATCCACATAATTATTATTATATATTTTTATATATATATATATATATTTTACATTTATACAATAATTTTCTATTCTATTGATATTTATTTGAAAAAATAAAGTGGCTGTTGTATGTATTTAAACAATAGATAGAAAAGGAGCCTGAAGACTGATTACCTAGCTGCACGCTCCTATTGATATTTATTCAAATAATGAGTGAGATGTGTAGGACACCAACCAGGAAGGTAGCCTTTATTTAATAAAACAGACTCAATCAAAACGTTTCGACTAAATTTAATTATAATACGTCAGCTTCAGTTGTTGTAGAGCTAATAGGAAATAGGGTTGTCACTTGTATGTTATGCATAAGCGAATAGTTAGTGAGTGACATAGATAGATAGTGACTATTTCCTATTAAACTACAACAACTGAAGATGGCGTAATTAAAATTAGCCGAAACGTTTTGTTTAAAGGAGTCTGTTTTATTAAATAGAGGCTACCTTCCTGGCTGCTGTCCACATCTTACTCATTGATATCTCATAGCCACATCCTTTCAATTGTATTTATTCAAATAAAGTCATTCAACTCCCAATCGGGTTCGCTATGATGTGGCGGTTGAGAAACTCTAATTGGATTTTCATGATAAAAAATAAATTTCCTCTTCTCAAAATATTATAAATTGCGCCAATTCATTAAAAAATAAAAAAATAAAACTTTTAGAAATGGAGCCTGAGTCGGATCGAAGTTTCTGTTTTACAATGACTCTGAAGCCAGGACGGAGACTTTGACTACGTAGCAGGGTCTGGGATTACCTCCCTAGGAATAGTGTTTCCCAAGGTCCTGACACTGGAGAAATGATTATTTTCCACATTCTGATAAAAGAAAATGAAAATCTTTTGACTACTTTGAATTTTTTGCAACCGAAAAAATTGTTAGCTTCCGGCCCTGGTTCAACGGTACTCCTTAGTTAGCATTTTATTAACAATTTTTAAGCCCGCGGACTTGATGTAGGGGTTAGCGTGCTGGCCTTGTATACCAAAGGTCGCGGGTTCGGATTCCAGGCAGTCCGATGATTTTATTTAAGCCATTTGGATACCAAATGGCTTAAATAAGAATGCCTGGACTCCCAATAGATATTTTAATAATAACATAGTATCGTTAAAAGTCTTAAATGGCCTAAGTTGCCGAAAAGACTGTGTGAATGTGTATGTGTGTGTAGTGTGAATGAGAAAAAAAGTGTGTTAAAAAAAATCAAATTTTAAAAATTTTTATTGTAGTCAAATTAACAATATTTATGTTTTCATTGGTGAATTTACATTAGCCTATGCTTTTTTTATATGAACACACATCAATATACAATAATTGATATCGCCTTAATTAGATGTAACTCTTTGTTGAGGAAGTAGATATAAAGAAATACAAAAAATTCGTAAACTTTCTGGATCAAGATTGTGTTTGTTTTAATTAATATTTTTTTTTATTTTAGCATTAGTTTATGAATTACTTTACAAAAATGTGCTGAATGTTGACGAGGTAGACTTCGCTGTGCAAAAAATGCTCCATGATAAAAACAGTGTTAAACAAATTAGAGCAATGATAGGATTTAATGAATCTTTTAACAGGTATGTTAATATATTGTAAGCTTTATATGTGATGCGGAAAATGAAAAAGAACCTCTTGACGGCGAAGTACAATTATCAGTACGGGCCTTTTAGTCGAATTAGGTCAAAAATATCGATTTTTGGGTTTCGATTGAATACAATTCTTCAATACTTCCTATACAGGTTTATTTGGTAATTTTAGGGATGAGAATCCGATAAATATTTAAAAAAATCGATTTAGTAACCTTAAATAGTTTTTCATTGTGTTTAAATGCGTTTTCCTCAAAATACCGTTTTTTATATCTATAACTTTGAAATGCTCTTTTAGTTTTTGAGATATCATAATAGTTTTGGTCTTAAAATGTTCAGGAAACTATCCTCTACAAAAAATATCAATAACTCAATTTGTGAAATTTCCGACAAGAAGACTCTTTTCACTTTCCGCATCACATATTCATTACTATGTTTATTTTTACGTAATTATTCATGGTGCCGAAATAGTAACGGTTTTAAATAAATAGTTTCGCCTATGGGGAACCCATTCCAATATTATGCAAAGTGGGTACACGATGTCAGACCCTAAATTTTTGTTTATTATGCCTCAGATTTAGAAGCTTTCCATCCATTATAATAATCGATCGCCAAGCTGCACCAATACACTCCAATAGTTTTTAAAATGCAACCTCGAATAGGAAGGAGAGAGAGATAGATGTTGAAGAAACTCAAAGTCCGGGAAATAAGAAATTGATCTAATTCAATGACTCAACGATTATAAAATTTCTTGATTCAATTGATTAAATAATATAAAATTTATATTCATAGGTAGACCTATATCATATTGGATTAACGGCGATTTGCAAAACACATTATTTTGAGAATGTCATCATCAAAGATTGTATTATTTGTAAAGGAGCCTGTACACGAGCAATATTTTTACGGCAATGTGTGGATAGAAATGATTGCTGGGCAACATTGCTCAATATTGGAGTATGTTCGTATGGCTCGGCAATATATCTGTGATGCCGACAATATGACCCTCATTGCTACTGTTCAGCAAGGTTTTTATTTATATCGCTGATTGAGCGAAAACAAAAATGCCCAAAAATATTCCTGGGCAATGTGTATTTTTTATTGTTCGTGAATAAACCCCTTATTAATTACATTAAACATCGTTTTTTTTTTAAATTACTTCATTTAAGTGCTAACGCCGTACACATTTAAGTCAATTTTAAAGATTTTGCATAGTTCTTCGGAATGCTGACTTTTTTTCTTCAATGTATGACTGCTGGTCTAATCCATACACAAAGCACTTCAAAGTTTTCCATAAGAAGAAGTTAAAGAGTGAAAGGTCTGGAGACCGGGGCTGACAAGCTTCTTTGAGATCTCAAAACCAACCAGAGAATGTTGGTACTGTGTGACTCCATCTTGTTGAGACTAAGGCACCTTGCCCAGATCAAGACATAAATTGAAGAAAAAACTACCAACATCCAGGAATACACATTGCAAAACCTTCAGGATCGACTACTGAATGTGGAAAGGGAAATAGACAGCACTTAAATTAAATGAAGTAATGTTGATCTGAGAAGTGGCTGTGCAACGATTAGATTAATTAATGGAAGCGGGGAAGGATTGTAGCCAGCAAGGAAAGTCTCTATCGAATGAAAATCTCAATAGGAAACGTTTCGGCTTTAATGGATAGATGACCTTAAGCCGAAACGTTTTATTTTAATGAGATTTTCATTCGATAGACTCTCTCCTACCTGGCTGCAATCCTCTCTTCCATTAATCTAAATGAAGTTATCTTTGAAATCCCTTGAGCCATAGCTCAGTGGTAGAGTTTTTGTCTCTTGTACTGGGGATCAAGGGTTTGCATCCCGTCTCATGTGACAAAAAAATATTTCAATTGGATTGGCTACCAATTCATGAATGTAGAAAATATTTTCAACATCAAAAAAATTTTTCAAAGTTTCCTTTATTTTTTTCTAATTATTTCTCTGCCTCCTCTCTTATGCCTAAACGTTAAGGGGGTGATAGTCTAAATATTGGTTTGCCATTAATAACACCTTTGTTTGTGATAATATTTCTTAGAAGATTGTATTTGATGGACATAAATGTTGCCTCCTGGTATAAAACCTATAGAGCAATTTGAATATTTTTTCCTCCCCTGGGGGGACCCTAAACCCCCTCCCCCCTGGTTGCGCCACTGAATTTTACTTATTTTTAATACAATACAACAGAGATTCTTCATTGATTACACATTCCAAATTCTTAAACAAATAATTAATTTACAAATAAATTTTTTATTCAAATATCATATTACAGACCTGATGAAGAATTATTTAATGAAGAACAAAAAATTAAATGTCCGCGAGTTGTTAGCTCAAGGAATTACGCCATTTCCATATAAAGTCGCTAAAGCTTTGGATCCCAATATTTATCGAAATATTGATTTCGATATTTGGAGCGAAATGAAAAGAGGTAAAATTATTTCTTATATATTATTAGTAATATAAAAATATAGAAATTAAATTTTTAAACAACAATTAATTAATTTTATTTATTTCATTATTTGCTAAAAATATTTGTTTATTTATTAAAATTGACAATTGTTATTAAAATATATAATTAAATAAATTTTGATATTTATAAAATTAATTTTACTCTTCATTCTTTTTTTTTTTTTATTAGAAGAAATGAGCTTTTCAAGTGAAGATGATTTCATGCATTGTCCTGGATGTATTTGTAATTTACGATTTTCAGAAAGCCGAGTTGGCTGGTTCGATAACGGCGAACTTCAAGTGGGTGTGAAGTGTCTCCTGAAAACTCCTGAAGACCGCAGTTATCATGCACATATCCAAGAAATGGCACCGAATAAGGGTCCAGTTGTTGTCTTTGTCGAAGAAATCGGAGAAAAGTATTAAAAATATTTTTTTTTCAATCTTTAAGGAGGTAGAAAGAGTTGAGTTGAATTTCCTGGGTAGCTCTATTTCCATGTTTATCAGCCTGCATGGCTATTTATTCCTCGTTCTCTATTTCCATTGATAATATAAACTTTTTTTCTTCATACTTTTGATAGAATTACTTTCCATTTTTTTTTTTTTTTTTTTGTTAAATTTCGAGTTTTTAGACGAATCTCAGTTTATATTTCTTTAGAGAAACTTAAGGCCCCCATACACCATCGGATTTTTCTCAAAGCCCTGAATAGTACACTCCTTGAGGAAATTCTCAACGTGTGTGGTAGCAGTCTTGAGCCCAAAAATCCCGATTGAAATTCAATAATAATTTCCTCAAGGCCGGAATTAGGTCAGTTTTTCGCTGCGTGTAAGGCCACGACAAGAGGCCTCAGGTGGCAATTTTAAAATATGTATTTGGAATATTTCAAATGGCCCGTAACCTGTGGCTCAGAGAAAAGACATTAGCTTCTGGGGTCCAGGGTTCGCTTCCCGTCCCAATCGAGAAATATTTATTTCAAATGAATTGGATACCAATCATTTGAAATAAATAGGGATGTGGCTTAAATGGGCTTAGATGTCGAAAAACATTAAAATAAATAAATAAATATATTAAATTTTGTTTTTTGTTTGAAATCTCTCTATATTTATTGAATTTTAAATAAATTTTGGAAAATATGAGAAAATTTTAATAAAGAGAACTAGAATGTTGACCTGTAGAAAATCCTTAGATCAATTTCCTTGAAGACGCCCTTCACGTGTATGGCGGCCTTTAAATATTTTTGTTCTAAATTTGCCAAGAGGGTATTTGAATCTTACTTCTATCTGTATATAAAAAAATGTGTGAAGAGGACTCGGACCTCCTCGTTCAATGTTGTAATTCCGTATTTTCTACTTCGACAAGGCCATTTTTAATTTAAAATTTTATTAATCAATTTTACTTTCATTTTTAATATTAAAATCTCAATAAAATAAATTATTCCTTTTTATAATTTTATTAATTTCCTTTCTTATTATTATAAATTGTAATTTGATCATATAATTGATTTAAAATAAATTATTTATATTTCAATAGATGTACCGTGCCTTTTGAATCATTGGAAGCTCTTCCTCAAAAACCTGTAAAAGAACATTGGCCAGCTTTAAATTATAAAACTACTAGAAATAATACTAACAATATTATAAATAATAATCAAGGTATGGATTTAAATATTAAATTATAAGTATGCAGTTTATATAAATGGTAATTTTCTAAATTTGTTATTTTAGTTGGTGCTCCCGGACAAATAGGAAGATCTAAACATCGTAATTCAAAATCTCAGTCAAAACGATCAAAATCAAAGGATAATTCATCACCTACTATTATAAATCATTATTCTTCACAATCGCCACAAAATGGATACCAAAATTATGCTGTAAATAAAAAATTTTTTAATTATTCATTAATCTGATTATTTAATTTTTTAATATATTAATAGTTTTAATGCATGTGCTGTTGTTTTTTTTTTATGTTTTCAAAGATTAGGCAATTTTATCTTTCAATCAAATGCATTGATGGATATACAGTAGAGTCTTGCTAATCCGCCCTAAAAGGGGCCCTATGCCGGATTCTGAAAATGCCGGATTACCCGAAACATAAAAAATTTTAACCTAATACTATACATATTTATTTCTTGATACAATCTGTAATGACACTTTGTTTTCTTAAATTACTCCTTTTTTGCTGCAATATCCCTTTTTAAATACCCGGATTAGCCGGAATGTCGGACTATCGAAGACCGGATTAGTAAGACTACTGTTTAGTATATATACGAGAGTGGTCTGAAAAGTTTCCCACCTAACCAAGATACAAGAAATTTTTTTTATCAAATTTATTTTTATTTTTCTACATAGTCTCATTGTAAGTCTACACACTTCTCTCAGCGATGCTCCTATCTCTTTAACCCGTTGAAATAGAACTCGGCATCTTTCTCTTCAAAATATCTCCTCATCTTCATGTTGAGGTCGGAAACTTTTCAGACCACCCTCGTATATAATATACAGTGGAATCCCGATAATTCGTAGCCCGATTATTCGTATCTTCCGCTAATTCCTACAAACTTGGCGGTCCCCTTAGAAAATCCTGATAACTGGTATAAAAACAATGGTTCCCTTGGCAATTCGTATTATTTGTATGCTCCAGGTCATTTAAAACATCTTTAGTATTTCCTGCTTAAAAAGCTCGTTAATTCGTGCAAACTTGGCAGTTGTGTGTTTTCAAGAGGGTGAAGCAGGTTGAGCTTCTTTTACATTTTTCTTTCCTTTCTACAATTCTCTCGTGTTTGTTCGATACTCGTTGTGACCACAGATCATACACGTATAAAAATTAAATAGCTCCTCTTCATTCCTGTTATTCAATTCTACAGACCCATTTTCTGATTAATCTTATACTCCCGAAAATGGGTATTTCCGATAATTCGTTCCAAACTGTCGGTCCCGTGAAAATACGAATAATCGGGATTCTATTGTATATATATATAAGATTTTAATATTTAAGTTTGTGCCTAATATAACCTTATTATAGTGTAGAAGGCATTGGAAGATTTCCTTGGGATACTCTTTACTCTCCCGAACTATAATTTACATTTTATTATAAACGGAATAACAGAAATATAATTGAAAAAAATGGTAATAACGAAATATGTATTTATATTCCGGTATATTTTTAACATTTTAGAAATTTCCATTCTTTTCAGGATCTTTTTTATTTGCAATAATTTTTCACTCCTTTGTTTATTTTCATTTATAACAGCATTGAAGAAGAATGCAGCCAGGTAAAGAGCCTCTATTATAAAATCAAATTCCGTTGTTGCAATACGTTTCGGCAAACTTTATTGTGCCATCTTGAGTTGCATGAGTTTTTTTGTAAATAGAGTTGTCAATCGTCTGTCCATAAGCCCGTCATATAATGACCTATGTATCAAACAAGTGTCAAAGCTCGGCTTCGGCGGGCGCTCCCGCTTGCTAAGGGGCTGCGTCCCCTGGATCCCCCTTGCTCGCCTTCTGCGAGCAAATGCATCAAATTTATTCTTGCTCAGTGTTCGCCTTTGACGAGCAATTGCAAAATTTTAGACTCAACTTCATGTCTCTGGCCAAACAGCAAGATTGATAGGTGGATAGATAATTTATTTATACTGGCAAGAAGAGCTCGACAGCTCCATTTACCCTCATAGGTTACAATAATTTACATTATTATCATTTATATTATTTTACATATTTAACATTTCATATTATTTACATTGCTAACATTTTAAATTTAATTTATCTTACATTCAAAGCACCCTCATTTCTCTCCCCATCATCCACTCCACACACGCCGCGGTCGCGGGCGAAGCCGCAGAGACGCCGGCCGCACTTTATGTATTAAATTTTTCATTCTATCAATTCAACTGGATCTATCCCTAGAAATACGGTCGCGTCCGAGCCGAGACACCGGAGACTGAGGGACCCGGGAGACCCCCATGAGGCATGCCCTAACACGCGCGAAAAAAAACCGCCAATGTGGGCGCTCTCATAGCCACCTCACTTAGTCCATTCCACTAGCGAACTGAACGACCCATCGTACAAAGATGTCCTATGCCTTGGGATTTTCAGTAGACTGGGGTTTAGCTTTGACCCAAAGTGCTCCTAATAGTCCAAAATGTAATTTGAACACTCAGCAAGAGAGAGTGGTAAACAGGAACATAACGGAAGTCACTGGCTAGCTCTATATATTATAGTATGATGATGATAACAATGCAAATATATTCTTTTAACATATTTCGAAATTCGCTTCACAGCAAATCTCATCATATTTGTTAAATATATATATTTGCATTGCTATTTGATACATAGGCCCTTATATATGACTCGCTTATGGTCAGACAAATAATTCTATTTTCTAAAAAGCTCTTATGCAACTGAAGATGGCACAATAAATTTCCCCGAAACGTGTTGAAACAAAGGAGTTTTCGAGATGCAGGTCCTTCTCAGCCACCCGGGGAGTTCCCGGGTTACCCAGTCAGAAAAATCCTTATTTTTAAGGCACTGATGTATGTGGAGAGCCACCTCAAATTGGACTCTTTGTGTCTGTGGGGTGAGATTTTCTTCCACTTTCCTACCCTAAAAGGAGACTGTTTGAATGATTTGCGGCAAGCTGGATTCGACCCCGAGTCGTGTTGAGACTTCAGACTCCGTAATCCACAGTTTAGCCACTGGCCTCCTCAAGAATAGAGATTATAAAGCAATTAACATTTACTATTTTTTTTTAAATTTTTATATGAAATCAATTGAGAATTAATCATAAGAACTGATGATGACATTATGTAATTAAAGCCGAAACGTCTTCTTAGATTGAGATTTTAATTTGATAGAGTCTCTCCTGTTTGCCTGACATCTTCTCTTCCTGCGTATTAATCTAATCATTGAACAGCCATTTCTCTCGTCGACATATAATTAATTAATACAAAATGTGGTCTATAATTAAAAACTCCCATAAAAGCTTTAATAAACAGATTCGTGATAAATATAACCCAAAAATTTAATATTTATTAATTCAAATAGCCGACAAAAGAAAGGGAGCAAAGCTTTTTTATTTTGTTAAAACCATAATCAAAACTAATATATTTCATAGTCAGGGTCAATCTAATCTCTGCAATAAAGGGGCGTATGATGTAGCTAACCATTAATAATTGGTATATATTTGAAATTTTCAGATTTATATGGGCGACCCAGGACAATGCACTAGTAGTAGCTCAGATTCAAGTATGATGCGACAAGATATAACAAATATCTCGCCCCCACCTCTACCAGATTCGACAACAACAACGGGAACGAGCACTCAAGTGACACCACCGCCTACTTCACAAGCATCCCAGCCGTTAACTTCATCAGGATCTTCTCAACCTATCGAGCCGATTAACCAAAATAATCATTCAATTCCGTCAGCGCATTCTTCTCCAGCCACTATACAAAATTATTCTCAACCTACTGTTTCAACTTCTTATTCAGCGAATTCATTACCGCCTCCTATGATGAATCTTATGCCTAAAACGCATGAATCCCTCTCTACAGATCTTCCACTTACTGATATTCCTACCTTAAGATTTTATTATAATCTTGGAAGACAGGTAATTACAACGATAAAATAATCATTCACATTCTAAAGTAATTTCTTAATTTGTTATTTTTTAAGACTAGTGGATTACAGTGGTGTAACCAGGCAGGGCCGGATCTAGGGGGGGGGGGCAGTGGGTGCACGTGCCCGGGGCGGCAGATATCAGGGGGCGGCAAATTTTGCGTCTCTAAAAAAAAGGTAAAATATTTTTTCGGACGGAAAATTTGGTTCCGCGAAAAAAAAAAATTTTCGCAGAAAAATTTTTGAGATCAGGGAAAATTTTAAGGAGGGGGCGGCAAATTAAATTTTGCCCCCCCCCCCTAAAAAATCTCCTAGTTCCGGCCCTGTAACCAGGTGGGAAGCAAGGGCGGATCCAGAGATGTTTCTCGGGGGGAGGGGGGGTAATTTGGTGTGACTCGTCGCACAGCACACTATTTTTTCTTAATTTCGGTAATTTAAGGGCTCATTCTGTACTTGTTTGCCAGAATATAAATATAAATCAAATTTTTAAGTGTTAATTTTTAAAATTTTAGATGAAAAATACATTTTTTTTCGAAAAAAAGTATTTTTTTCAAATCTCAGGGGGGTAATTACCCCCTTTACCCTCCCCCCTGTATCCGCCCTTGGTGGGAAGTTAGGGCTGAGTTTATGGATGGAAATTTAGTCTAGGAACCATGCCTGGAGATTCTAAGTAATAAGTTGCATGAGCATTTTGAAAGTTCAAATCGCTCGAAATTTTTTGGTTCCCCGGGTCGAGTGATTTTTGTTTAAACGAAATCAGTAGAAGGGGCTGTTTGTTTATTTTTTCTGGCAAGGGGCTCAAAACCGCCTTACGTAATACTTGAATAGGCCTATATTAAAAATTACAACGTTTCGGGCACTCATTCTGTGGCCTTAGGTACAGAATGAGTGGCCGAAACGTAATTTTTACAAATAAACCACAGTTATCAAATCTTTTAAATTCTTTTATTAATTATAACAACTGTGAAAACCTAAACTCCAAAATATACAAAAGATCTTTATTAATAAATAAAACTAAATATTTTTTATTTATTATAATACTGAGTAAATTTAAAAAGTAAAAGAGGAGAAAATAAATGCTGGTCCTTCGTTAGCTTAAATTTCTGGTCACGAGATGATTGGTAAAACCAGAAACTTAGTTTAATAGAATCGCATTTAAATTTTTTAAGGAATTGAATAAGTAAATAACTTTTTTTCGCCATAACAGCTTTATACAAATCAAAACTAATCAAATGTTTCTGTTTTTATCAAATTTTTTTAGTATTAGAATACTGTATTCCCAACATATTTTAGTTGTCTCTGAACTTTTTGGGTATTTACACTATTCGTCCTAATGACAAAGCCACCAGATGAATATAAATGGCAACTGAGCTGTATGTTCGTTTCTTTCGTTAAAAGTTAACATAAATAAAACACATTCTTTTAGAAATCAGCTCTATAATATAATAAAATTTAATTTTAAATTATTTTTAATTCCCTATAAATTTTTAATTTTTTTTTTAGATGTACTATCAAATGAACTTAATGCTTCAACTGGGCGGAGTGCTTGGAGGACCTTATCCTCCAGGATCACCCACAAGTCCACTTTCAGTTTCTTCAGCTCCTATGCATCCCCCACCTCCACCACCACCACCAACACCAGTGGTCCAGTCCATTCCGATGACTGCGGTGATGTATCCTGCTGCTTCAGTCTACGCGCCAGTACCAGATGTGTCTTCCTTATCATCATCTCCAAGTAAACCTTTCTATTCATAAAAATTACAATTTTATTTTAATATAAATAATTTAAATATTACCTTATTCAGGCATGGATTTAACTAGAAGCCCGCCGATTACGTTAGCCTGCATCCTAGAAACATCCGAATATTTAACACGGAGCTTAACAAATATTTTAAGGGCCATTAAATAAATTTTTTTTTTTGTATTTTTTATATTAATTAAAATTTTTGAAATTGTTTTATATCAGAGAATGATATAATTCCAAATTATGAATCAAAAAATTAGATTCTTTATAATTAATAAATTTTACTCTTTTTAATTAATCATGTTTTGGAAAAATTAAAGAAATGATAAATGCTTTCCAAAATATTACATTTACTGTATTGTTTTAATAAATAGAAATTTTACTGCTTTTTAGAATTTTAAAAAATCTCTAATAAAATAAATTGGGATAATGAATAAAATGCTAGATTTAATTTTTATAGTAAGACCTTTCCTTTCCTTTTTAACAAAAATATTTTTAATTTGAAGACAAAAATTACTATACAATTTTAATTCTTATTTAAAGCCTAAAATAAAAATTGTTTTATTAACAATCTTAATTTTTTTAGGTGATGCTTTATAAAATATAATTTCCTCTTAGGTACTTTAATTTATTAAAATGTATTTTTGTAACAGATGAATTGTCACCCTACGACTATGAAATGCCTTATTGCGCAGGGGAGTCTCCAGATTATGGACACCAAAATGATTCATTCAATGAAGCACCCGCAGTTTGGACCCCACATGGAGATGGTAAATTTAATTTCTATATAATATTCATTTTATAGAAATAACAAGACTTGTGCTGCCTTTAATTTATTTAAAATAACGCCCTCAGGGCTGACATTTCTGCCTTAGTCTAGGCCTTTCTCAGAGCTGTCATAATAAACCACATGTGTTATTTAATTAATATTAAATGATTCATTCCTTTGCCTTTATACTGAATGGCTATTGCTGTTAGACTTGGATTATTGACTACCGGCTGTGGAGCTGAAACATTAGCCGTGAAGATGTTATTTTAAATAAAAAATAAAATTAGCTGCACAAGACTTGTTGTTTATCCAGACTCTATCGCCATTAAAACTACAGCTACAGCTCTAAGTTAATTTAAAAAATATAAATAGCTTTTCCTCGTTCAATAATTTTTTAAGGCTTTTAATAAGCATCTGGACCCAAATATATATATATATATATATCTCTTTTTAATTATTCATGTTTTGGAAAAATTAAAGAAATGATAAATGCTTTATATATATATAAAATCTGGTGTGACTGGCGCACAGCACACAACTTTCTCTTACCTTCGGTAATCGATTTGTTTTGTGTTTTTTTCACACCAGATTTTTTGTGTCGACATGTATTTAGTTTCCGACAGTATGGTACATTCGATTTTCAAGATGTAAAATTTATAAGTATGGCAAAATGTTTATATTTTGTTACCATGGCAACCATTTCTCCTATCTTTTCTATGGAGAACAAGAGTAAAGTGGTCTTCAGAAGATTTCAATCACAAAATGAGAATATACATTTTAAAGAGCAACTAAAAAATAGTTGATATATGAATTTTAAAAAAAATCGTTGGAGCAAATTTTGAGAAAATCGAAAAAAACTGAAAAAGTGCATCAGTAAAGTACTAGTACTTTTTGGTCGATTTTGTTCAAAAGCTTCGTGTCACGTCCCATGGGGGTGCCTAACCTAAATATACAATTTCAACCTCCTAGCTCTTTCCGTTCTTGAGATATTTTGTTCACAGACACACACACAGACAGACCATGTCGCGAAAACCACTTTTTTGGATTCAGGGGACCTCAAAACGTGAAGATCCATCAAAATCTCGACATCGAATTTTTGACATGAATCCAATACTTTCTCTCTATATATATATTACATATATACATAGGTAAGAGAAAGTAATATATATATATATGCAAAATTATTATTGATATTTATTTATAATATAATGATTCAAATGATTTAACTAACTTTTCATCGAATTTTAGATCCAATCCCTTATCCTTTGTTTTTTACTTTCTCTTAGCCTATATTTAACGTTAAAATTGACACTATTTATGAGTTTAAAAGTCAAGGGAAATGGGTTTCTTCTACGGGGTGGGGGCTAAATAACTTTTGGACCATATACAAGTACAATCAAAAATATTGATAAATAGAATTTTAATATTAATGTTAATTCGAAATACGTATATTCAATCTGCACTTAATTTGTATTTTATAGATAATACCAACTTGTTTGTCTACCATAGAATTTTCCTCTATATTTTTTTTCTTTAAATTATTTTTTGCACAGTATTTAGACACCCCCATCTTTGCTGCTATTGATCAATCTTTTACATTTATTTAAAATAAATAGTTTGGCTATTTATGTCTAACTATCGTTATAGACCCGGGATGGCCAGCACGAGTTCCTCCGGCTAGGTCAAATAAACATAAATAAATGTAAACTTTATTGTTCAAATCTCCAAAAGAACAAACATTATATCAAGAGTCGTTAGATAAAAAGATATCAG
This sequence comes from Euborellia annulipes, assembly GCA_023213315.1. NCBI lineage: Eukaryota > Metazoa > Arthropoda > Insecta > Dermaptera > Anisolabididae > Euborellia > Euborellia annulipes. The sequence continues at coordinate 66,539 of JAKCPI010025392.1, read as the reverse complement.
AAGACCTGGCAAAAAAGCTCGTCCAGCTCTGTTTTAGTAGACACTGAAAACGATTTATAATATATCTTATGGTTTGGAAACGACGTCGTTTCAACCTGTTTTTCAGTTTGGCAAACAGGAAAAACAGGAAAAAGGATGCTGTGAGCAGGAAGAGGCCTGAATTGTGGGAAAACCAGAGTTGGATATTGCATCATGACAATGCGCCAGCTCACGCGTCACTCCTAGTCTGCAGCTATCTAGTAAAACACCATATTCCCGTTGTGTGGTTCACCGCATTCTCCGGACCTAGCCCCAACAGACTTTCCTGTTTCCCAAACTGAAAAACACGTTGAAGGACTTCTTTAACAATCCATAGAGGACAATGCGAAGAGAAGCCTGGGCGCCGTCCCACACAATGTGTTCCAGGAGGCGTTCCAAAAATGGAAGAAACTATGGGAACGGTGTATGCCAGTAGAGGGAACTATTTTGAAGGGGACAGTGCTTAAAATAAGGGGAGGCTATAAAGCTGATACAACAAAAGTTGGGTTATATATATATATATATATATATATATACTAGACGCAAAGCCCCGCCTTCGGCGGGGCTTTACGCCTAGCCGGGGGCTGCGCCCCCTGGACCCCCCTTGCTCGCCTTCATTGAAAATTGTGGATTTCTATAAAACATATACATATATACATACCGGTACATACAAACATTTTCCCTTTTCATTTTTATATATAGAGATTATTTTAACGGTTAATTATTCATGAACTTAAGATTTTTTGTGAATCATATCCTTTCCGGTACTCTCCCGGTACAGAGACAAAAAATTTACGCCGATATTTTAGAATCAAAATGTAAATAAATAAAAAATCGTAAACATGGGTAAATATTTATATTTTGTTACCATGGCAACCATTTCTCCTAATTTTTATTTTTTTCTTATTTTAACGGTTAATTACTCATTAACTTATTGTTATTTGTGAAACAAAACCTGTCCGGGATTCTCACAAAGATACACAAAAAATTTCATCAAAATCGGTTCAGTCGTTTAGAAGGAGTTCAGTCACATAGACACGTACAGAAGAATTATATATAATAAAGATATATATATATATCACACGAGTCGTGTACAAAAAGATACCGAACCTTTGGTTTTCCCACATTTCAGGCCTCTTCCTGCTCACAGCATCCTTTTTCCTGTTTCCCAAAATGAAAAAAACTAGTTGAAAGGACGTCGTTTCCAAACCATAGGAGACAGTGCTTAAAATGTTATATAATAGGCAAGAAAAAGAAAGCTGATACAACAAAAGTTCCGTTTCTTTTCGTACACACTTCGGATATACTGGAAGCTTCCAACAGTGAAGGTCGTCTTTGATTTTGTCTTCCAGTGCATGCTTGTCAAAAAGTTTAAATAAATTTGCTCAGCTTAAACGCATAGATAGTCTTATATTTGTTGACATTCTATCTTTTTGCCTATTCATACAGGACAGAAATGACCTTTGTTTACTATACTATCTTTTATTGGCAAAGAGAAAGTATAAGTATATATTCCATTTTCTTTGGAGTTATTTAGTTTAAGATTATGATAATATAATAATAGATAAAAAGCTGAGTTGTTTCCAATTAGAGGCAGGGGCGTATATAAGGGGGGGGGCCCGAAATTTTCCAAATGCATATATGTACGGATATAGAGACAATAGAGGGCCCCCCCCCCCCCCCCGAAAAAAATTTCTAAATACGCCCCTGATATAAACAAACGCACATTGCTCGTTTAATAGTAGAAGATATAGAGAGGAAGTATTTAATTCATGTCAAAAATTTGTTGTTGAGACTTTGATGGATATACACGTTTTGAGGTACCCTGACTCTTGTGTCTGTTTTCAATTTAAAGCATTAAGGAATTGAGCTAGGAAGTTGAAATTTTATATTTCCCCTGAAGCGTGAAAATAAGCTTTTAAACAAAATCGGCCAAAAAGCACTAGTACTACTTGACTGTTGTACTTTTTCAGCTCGCCTACTCGCTACTATTAAGTACTTGCGATGACTGGATTAGATCATGTTAAAATTCTATTATGTTTGCCTCAAGGTGTTTATTATTAAGAATTAATATCTAATTCATATTAAGAAGTTCCGAAAACTATCAGAGTTTTTTAATTTCCGAATTACAATCTTATTTTTTTTTTTTTTTTTAGGTAAAGTTGCCCAGCCAGTTGTAGCCACTCCTTATCCATATTGTCCGGGTGCAAGCTATCTTGATCCATATCATACAAGAACAGGAGTTGCCTATTCTCCAATAGTGTCTTCATATTATCCTCCTGTCGATGCAACGTCTGCAACACCAACAGCAGCTTCGCCTACACCAGGATATTATATGGCAACATACCCAATGGATACAACTCCCGGCAGCTTTATTCCAATGGCCCCGTCAGGATTTCTTTACACACCACCGCCAGCACATTATTCTTAATTTTTAAAAATTAATCTCAATAATTTAAGCAAATAAGTGCTTTTATATTTTAAAGTGTTCTCCGAAGATATTTTAAATCTTTATAATTTATTGACTTTCTCTACTTTAATGAAACTCGAAGAGATAGTTTCATATAAAAAATAATTTTTTTTAAATGTTTTTTTTTTTTTTTTAGTTTATTTTCAATTAAAATTAATTGAAATTTATTGATCTATTAAATTCAAAAAAATTAAATAATTTTTTAAAAATTTAATTAAATTTTTTATAATTTATTAATTAAAATATTAGTCTTTACATGAATTAATGAGTGTTTAATTTTTAATTTTTTTCTTTTTATTGACTGATTAATTTACAAATTAACTATTCTCGAATTTTATAAAATAGATCAACAGTTCCCATTCTTGTAAATTTTTTTAATTTTTTTCTCTTTATCTATAATTTCTTTGTTGATTATTAAAATACTTATATAGTCTATTATAAAACATAAACAATTCATATTGTTATCAGATCATTGTTTTTGTTTTCATTTACATATTATTAATTATCTATTATAAAAAAAAAAATTGTAATATTAAATCTCTTAGCTTCTTTAATTTTCCTTTTAAATAAGCAAATTTTATATATGGTTAAATTAATTTTCATAAATATACCCTGCTAAAAAATTTAAATAGAAATTATTTGAAAATAAATTTAATTATGAATTTCTATCTGATTTTTTTTACTAACTTAAATATATAATTTCAACCTCCTAGCTCTTTTCGTTCTTGAGAATTTTGTTCACAGACAGAGTAAAAACGCGAAAACCACTTTTTTAGATTCAGGAGACCTCAAAACGTGTATATCCATCAAAATCTCGACATCGAATTTTTGATATGAATCCAATAATACAGTATATATTAACATATAGGTAAGAGATAAGAACAGATATATATATATATATATATACCTGGTGTATATTAACATATATACAGTAGCGTATCCAGGTGGGGGCGAAGGGGGGCGCGAGCCCCGCCCCAGGCGCATCAAGCTTTTGGCGCCCCTCGAGCATCCGGCTTTCTGGCTTTTTCCCAAAATCTTCGGCTATTTTTTTTGAAATTTCATAATAAAATCATTTTATATCACAAATCCGGAGAAAAATTACAAAAAAAGATCGAACGAGATTCGAATACTAAAAAAAAAAAGAAAAAAAAGGTTGAACGAAAAACGGCGCCACAGTTGAGCCTCGCCCCCTCCGCCTCCAAAGGCTAAAGTTACGCCGCTACATATATATTAATATATAGGTAAGAGAAAGTAAAAATTAATGAAGACTCGAGCATAATGTTATCATCTCAAATTTGAACCGTTTTTGCCATAGAGATTAATTATATACTCCCTTCCTTTTTGAAGAGAACAGTTTGAGCAAATTTTATATCTGTCTTGCCGCAGTCAAGAGCTTCGAGTTTTTTTATGAGCACATGAGTGGAAATTCTATGCTTTAGCAGCTCCACAGAGAGGTCACATCTGAGGCTAGCGTCTATGATATTGTGTGCTTTACATAGAAAGAAAATAATTTTCAAAAAGGTCAGCGGATCCAGAGGAGTTTCTCGAGGGGAGGGGGGGGGGTAATCTGGTGTGCTGGTCGCACAGCACACAATTTTTTTTTATAAACGGTAATTTAAAGGTTCATTCTGTAGTTGTTTATCAGAATATATATACAAATCAAATTTTTAAGTATTTTTAAAATTTTATATTAAAAATACAATTTTTTCCCCAAAAAAAATATTTTTCTCAAATTTCGGGGGGGGGGGGGAAGGGGTAAATACCCCCCCTTGTATCCGCCCTTGGGTCAATAACTTTACTTGCTAATAGGTACTCAAATTTGGCCAAAAGATATTTAATTTGATTAATTGTTTAATTTTGTAGAGTTTATATATTTTGAAATATTTTATTTAGAATAATATAAAATTTTATAAAAATCAGAGTCCTTGGGAGGCCAGCCCCCAAATGACGCCACTGATGGCGAACCAAATATACGCGACACAATAAAACTAATAATATTCTACTATGAAGTACACTATTACGAATGAAACAATTTTAATTACTTTTATAAATAATTTCCTATATAATAATATAAACCTTTATAAATATTATATTATTAAGGTAAATTTAAAATTAAATTGAAAGAACGAATCCCAAAATGGAGAATGAAAGAATCGTGAACGCCAGCGCTCTCTGGTGGGAGCAGCTAAGACCCAGCATTTGACTTTTTATTGTCAGAATCTGATTAGTATTCTTTTTGCAGTTTAATATAACCATTATCTATGAATATAACTTTGTTATTCTTTGCAAATAAAATAAGAAAATATATTTACCTACTTGAATGAAAATTATATTTAAAGGTAAATTATAAACGTTTTATACTATTATTTATTCATTCACCAATTTAATAAATGATTAATATTTAATCAAAAATCTATGAAAAAAATTCTTAAAATTTTAATTATAATTGAAATTTATTATTGAAAATTTATGTTTGTCATTTTAGATATCAAAGTTATTTTTTATAGAATTCGAATTTTATTATGTATTTGCCCTCATATTTTAATTTTAATATTCTTTTTAAAATTTTTAATAAGATATAAAAATTAACCTCTCATAGTACATCTAATCTTATTAATATTTCTCTAGCTAGCTCAATTCAAAATAGAGAATAAATTAATCTTTGAAATCAATATCAATCATTTTGCAGACAAAAGAAGATGGGGGCAATCAGAGGTTTGTCATATTAACTGTACAAATCATGAAACTTTCACTATCTTATTAAAAAAAAAAATTAAATTCATTCAATTCAAAGATTTAAAATGATTTGCTATTGTATGCCCTTTTCTCTAATTAAATATAACATTATTAGTAAATGAAATTTTAAAATAACTTTCATTTGCTATTTTCCTTCCAAAATTTTATTGAAATTATAAAAACATTGAAAATTTTTTCATTTACAATTATCATTGATTATTAAAAAAAGAATAAAAATAAAAATAATTTTTATTTTCTTAAAGTTTTAATTTTCAATAAAATTGATATGAATAAATTTTTTCCTTCAATAATAATTTAATAATATTAAATTTCAAAAAAAAAAAAAAATTGATGTTTATATATTACAATATTTATATTTGTAGAGATTTTACTAAAAGTAAGAAATAAATACCTAGTAAATGCTTCTAGTAAATGCAGCGAAGACTATTTATTGATATTAAAAAAGATAGACAACAAAACAGTGACAACAAACATTGGTTTCCATAACATACATTAGTTATCCAATGAATACAACAAACAATTAGTCCTACTTAAAATTACTATTTTAACACTCCCACTTAATTTTAAGTCCGGTTGTTTTTACTTGTGTTAGTCCCAGCATACTTCTCAATTTTTCAAATTGGCTTTGTGGTAGAGCTTTTGTAAAGATGTCGGCCACTTGTTCGTTACTTTCTATATATTTTTTTTTTTTTTTTTTTTCATAGGGGTTGAAATTTTATTTGCTTCATTCATATTGAAATGTTGAAGTACCTTCCTCGAATATGCACTTTGATGAATAAAAATAGATCCATCTTGAAACCTTTCGACTTCGAGTCCCAAAAAGTAATTCAACTTCTTTAGAAAACTTGAAAACTTCTTATTCCAGCAACGAGGAGACTGCTTCAACCCGTAGAGACTTTTTAATCTGCAAACCTTATTACTTCCGTCTTTATACCCTTCCGGCTGTTTCATATAAATCTCTTCGTCGAGATCACCATACAGGAAGGCCGTTTTTACATCAAACTGGGCTAACTTTAAATTCTTTGAAGCCGCTATTGATAAAATTACACGAATTGAACTTAGTTTAACAACTGGACTAAACGTTTCGGTATAATCTTTTCCGCGCTTTTGAGAAAAACCGCGTACTACAAGTCGTGCTTTATATCTTTCTATACTTCCATCAGCTTTCTTCTTTATTTTAAAAACCCATTTGTTACTTATGGTTTTTCGATCTTTAGGTAAATTCCTCAATTCCCACGTTTCATTTTGTTTTAAAGACTCCATTTCTTCATCCATTGCCTCTTTCCATTTATCAACTTCTTTACTTTTCAATGCTTCATTATAAGTCAAAGGTTCGCAATTTTCTGCAATTAATGCTTATTCTTTCTGCAAAATCCAAGTATCGAGCAGGCTTTTTTTATTTTCTCTTTTCCTCTTAATTTCATTCTTTCATTTTTATTTTTCACTTTTTGACTCGACCTTATATCTTCTTGGTAGTTCTCATTTTTCTTATTCTTTTTATTAAAATAACATTCATTTTTCCAATGTCCCGGCTTTTTACATAAAACATGTCCCCGGTTTAAATTTTCCTTTATTTTTATTACCATCCATTTGATTTTTCTTCATAACCAAAGCCGTTGGGTTCTCTTGTTTTTCTTTAGATTTCAATCTAGCCTCTTCAATCAACAAACGAGTGGTTAAATTGGATAGTGTTCTTTTTTCATCCACTGTGGAATCCCAAGCACTATGAAAATGACTATATTTTTCTGGAAGAGTCATAAGTATCTTAGTCATCATCATACTTTCAGAAATTGGCTCCCCAAGCTGCTTCATTTGGTGGCCCATCTCTTGAAGCTTTGATATATGAGTTGCCATTTCATCCCCGCTATCCATTTTATAGTTGTAAAACTTTTGCTCAACTAGATGTATGCTCGCGTCCGACTTTTGTTCGTAGACGTTATGTAGTTTTTCCCACATTTCCTGAGACGACTCACAATTCATAAGATGAATTAGGGGTTCCTCCTTGACACTGGAAACAATTATCTTCTTTGCTTGGTTATCCTTTTTAATCCATATTTTTAACTCATTTTCATATTTCTTCTTTGCTTCGGTTGTCTCGATTTCAAGTTGTGGTTTTTCTGTTTTACCACTAACCACTTCAAAAAGCTCACCCGCATTTAAAAATATCTTCACCAAGAACTTCCACTGCGACCAATCACTACTACCTTTTAGTTTTTCAATTTTAAATTGCTCAGTCTCCATATTTGATTTTTTTCCTTTTTTTTTCTTCAAATACAATTTTATTATTTTCCTGTATCGACTGGGCCCATAACCTGTAGAGATTTTACTAAAAGTAAGAAATAAATACTTAGTAAATGCTTCTAGTAAATGCAGCGAAGACTATTTATTGATATTAAAAAAGATAGACAACAAAACAGTGACAACAAACATTGGTTTCCATAACATACATTAGTTATCCAATGAATACAACAAACAATTAGTCCTACTTAAAATTACTATTTTAACAATATTTATATATTATATTATCACAATATATTTATTTATAAATAATATTAATATTGAATTTATTTTTAGTTCTCTATAGAATGACTGATGGAAAACTCGATCAATGAATCTTCCAGCTCACCAGTATCCATAGGTCACCATGCAAAAAGGAATTCGCAATCAGTATGTAAAAAAAGAAAATAATTGATTTTATCTTTTAAAATTATAATTTTTTACCAAACTTAATAATAATTAAAATTACACCTCTATGAATATATCTTGATAAGCACTTTGAAAATCACGGATTTTCGTTTCCTTCATCCTCAAAGAATTTTGGCTACTTAATGGTATATTTTTAATTTATATACAAGGAAAGGAGCAGGAGCAGCGAAAACTTCATTTTCCCATCATCAGTCTTTACTACATATGAAAATACATAATATAAAACATTAATAGATTGAAAAAATTTTTACCAATATAATTTTGTATGTAAATCAACAGCCACTTACTTCATTGGTTATTTTTAATTTATACCGTGGACCATTTATCCTGAACCTTCATCAATAGTTTTATCAATACCAGAATCTAACAATTTTTTCCGACAAACTAGAATAAAAAATCCTTTTGATTTCTAGCTTAGAATTAAATATTTATATTAGAACAATTATTATTCAAGTAAGGGGGGGGGGGGGGCTGTCATTTTTTAGTTTAATGTAATTTGATAATTAAGTTTTATCCTTCCTAATTCTTTGACATTATTTTTTTGGGCTATGTGCAACCATTTTATAATGATGCAATTTACAAATATGTCAATAATTTATTGCCATTATTTCTTTAGGAACATTCTGGGGGTTCAAAACTGCAATAATTGAGGCTATTGAATTAATTTCTATTAGAAAATTAGGACCTCGAAGCAGCCCCTTCCCCTTCCCTTAATCATATATGAATATGTTTATATTTGAACAGGGTTTTAAGCGGCTTTTACCCCCCCCCCCACCCCCCCAAAAATCTCCTAGTTCCGGCCCTGTTTCGGAGAGACGATTACCTCTCTGATCATTTAAAACCCCAAAAAAAATGTTCTAGCTACTGCCCTGAATTTGAATTTAAATCCCAATACACGAAATTTATTTTGATAGGTTTACACATCAACAGTTAATTTTTTTACTTATAGACATCATTTAAGAGTCAGTCTCAATTGTAAGCTTGATTCCACTGAGCAAAAAAATCTTCCTTACGGTATAGATTCGCAGGTATAAACCTGTCTACACGGAGGGTTCTATTTCATAAAGCTGACAATGTCTGGTATCAGGCAATTTAAACTATTTGACAATTTGTCTTGGACATGTTTCATTTATTAAATAGGGTTCGGATCGGTCAAGCAAAATTTTATTCGTTTTTTGAGCGTTGGATTTTTACATGATTTTGTAGTTTTATACAAAAATCAGTATAAAACTGTATAAAACTGACGGTTGTATAAAACTCGGACGCGCTTGAGCGAATTCGATGAGAAATGAAATTCAAATAAAATTCATGTTGTTTCAGGGTAATGTTTTGCATAATGTTTTTTCAGGAAGTTGGTTTTTTACAGTTTTTTACATCGGCCTAGTTTTATCCGTGGTAGATTTATCCATGTATAAAACCGTGTATTATACTTGGCAGGATAAAACTTGCCAACTCTGGTGGCCATCTTGAGAGAGTTTTTTATTTGGACACATAAATAAATTTATAATAATATTTATGTTTTAAACAGTTGGGCCGTTCATTTTCCGAACTTTGAAAATGTTGCGACAATATTTTTTTATGTCTCCAATTAATAGTAATATATTTATATATTTCTAGTACATGGGCGTAGCCAGAATTCTTGTTAGGGGGGGGCAACCCCTCGTTAGAGCGAAAGGGGGGGTTTGCAATTAATATATACATAGATTATTAATTATTTATTTAAATAAAAAAAAAAATTAAATTAATGCAGTGTTAAAAAAAAATTCCCAATGAGATAAATATATATTTGTTTTTTTTTTAATTTTTAGGACCAGCCAGGGGGGGGCAATGGCCTCCCCCCTGCCTCCCCCTGGCTACGCCCATGTTCTAGTATAATATTAAATATTTCCTTATACTATATTTTTTACAGAAAGCATTCGAATATTCTTTAAATATATGGAACATGTTGAAAATTAAATGCCAATAATTAAATAAAAAAAAAAAACTTTTTATTTATTTATTAATATTAAAAAATATTCTGAAACAAAAAAAAAAAAAATAGTTGCACAAGGCGAGATTCGAACTCGGAATTTTTGTTTATAAAGAATGCGCCATACCGATCTAGCCATCGCGACCTTTGTAAATTTTATTGTTAGTAACGGCTTAAGGCATGCAGGCAAAATCTTTAACATTTTTTTTTTAGACGAACCGTTGAGAAGCGCGTTCTCTCGCTTTAACAGAATTCGTTTTTCATCAAGTTCTACACATAAAAAATTTTTTCGTTCAAATCGGTGTTATCAAGGCTATGCACTCCCCTTGTGAATTTAAATGTTCCGTACTGTCGGGAACTAAATATATGTCGACACAAAAAATCTGGTGTGACAAGCACAGATTACCGAAGGTAAAAGAAAGTTGTGTGCTGTGCGCCAGTCTAGAAATTAGACAACATTGTGTTTTTTGGGAATTGAATTTTACTTGATTGAGGTTTCCCCATTCCTCCAAAAGACAAAGATCATCATTAATCGACGACACAGCCCCCAGACAACCAGTGGATGAGAATTCACTAGTTCTGACTGGGTGTAGGGTACTGTCATCAGCATAGCAATGTATTGGGTTGGAGGTTACTCCCATGAGGTCGTTTAATTAATTCATTCACGACACAAAGTAAATTCAGGACTGTCGTTTGCTTGTACAAGCCACATCTTGCCCGAAGGGCTCGCAAATTTATTTTTAAGGGCTACCGAATCGCTTCGAACTGAATGGTGTTATAAGGCGCCACGACACGAGTAACGAAACAAATAGCGCGCGCAAATGAAAAGAACGAAAGAATCATGAACGTTGAGCTGATGTCAGAAAAGCGAACTAGTGAACTAGTCAAGCCCCCACTGATTGCTTCACTGCATTATTCTAGAGATTAACCATAATTTTTTCTTAAATGTTTTTTTATTCTTCATTTTTGACATGTCTCGAAATAAATTTTTTTTTATTTCTATTATGAAGTAGTAATAATAATTGTATTAAAAAAGGAATGAAAAATGCCTAAAGAAAAAGTTTGCAAGAGAAGTAAACTTACTGTTTCTCCCGCTGCTAGCGCTACCGCAGCGGAAATGAGAATTGTTTCAAGTATGAGAGTTGCAGATCTATCTATATTATCTATGGTTTGGCTAAATAAAAATCTACTCCATACCTCCCTGACTCCATAGAAGTCAATCATATTAAAACAAAAAACTTTGCAAGTATATTTATTACTCTTTCAATAATAACCACATTTGAAATTTATTTCATTAAATATAATACAAATTATTATTTTATTTTAACAGTTTATTTTTTGCTAACCAAAATTAAAATTAAAAATATCATTTCCCGCCTTGAAAAGTGTTGCTTTCACATCCAATGTAATGATGATTATCATATATTAAACCAAAGCGTTTATTATTCATAATACAATTTTAAAGTAAGTATTACAAAGAACTTAAACTTATCAAATTAAGATATTCACTTTTAATTTGTTATAGTCTAAAAATTGGTCTTTACAAAAAGTAAAAATGTTTTCATTTTCCCTGATAATTTATCAATTTAGTTTTTAATATTTCTGTATTTTCACCACAGCAACAATTTTTCCCTAATATTTCAAAAAATTACAACTCATAAAATCTGAAATTTGATATGTAAAGTTTCACTATTTAATTTATTATTAATTAAATAATAAACTAAAATTTTAGATGGCAGGAACTATCAAAAGATCAGGAACACCAATTACATTAGAAGATGAAGAAGCCTATAAGGGATATTTTTCCGGTAAGTTAAAATTTATTTTATAAAATTTAATGTTTGGATTTTTATCTAGCTTATTTACTTTCATTTAATTAATTTTTTATTTTAGATTTGTCCAATTTAACAAATTTTATAAATCGACACAAGCATTTATTGAAATGCACTTCTTGCAAGACTAATCTAGTTACGAGTATTAAACTTGGAAAATTTTTTTCTCATCCTCTTTTAAGTGTTCTCATTTGTGAGGTAATTATTTTAATTTTCAATTCTTATAAAAACTTTACTTAATATATCTTTATAATATTTTAGAAATGCTACGAATTTTATACTAGTGGAGATTTTTCACAAGATGAAGACGGATCCGATCAGTATTGTCGATGGTGTGGCAATGGCGGGCTTCTATATTTATGCAGTAAATGCCCATATGGGTTCTGCAAGGTAAGAAGAATCTGTTCCTATACATATCGATTTATTTACAAATAAATCTTGAACCCAAATAAACTATGCGAACCCCTGTGTGAAATTTTAAATATATATATATATTTTTTTTTTTAAACATTCACACTTTTTTTTCATCCACACTCATACACACAGATTCACACATTTGGTATCCAAATGGCTTAAATAAAATCATCGGACTGCGTGGGGTCCGAACCCGCAACGTGTTCGGTATAGAAGGTAGGCACGCTACCAACTAGACCAAGCCCGTAGGCTATATATATATATATCTCTATATATAATGTATTAGAGCTTGCAAACCGGTTAAAACTGAAACCGGATCGGATTTTTTAACTTTGTCCACCAACCGTAGTAGGTTGGTTGGGTAGTTAAAGTTAATGTAAAAAAATAAAAATCGAAATTGAACTGAAGCTGCCAAAATGCGTTTTGATGTCCCCACAATTCATTTAATAACTTTTGGAATGATGGCTGTGTGTATGTTTGGTAATTTTTTTCGTCAACGAAAACTCAAAAACCATTCAATTGTTTTAAAATTTTGCGTAAATAATATTTTGACATCTACGAATTCATAGAAAATTTTTTCATTTAAAAAAAAAAGGATTTTGATTTATTTAAGGTAAATTAAACTATATATAATATTACATTATAATCTACATTAAATTTCCTATAAAACGAGCCCAGTTTGAATCTGATAACCCTCTATTTAAGTTCTTTTAAGTTTTTCTAAAAATGGAGAAAATTTTATTTTTCTTGTTTGTTTGAAGAATTTCTTTCAATTTTCGGCTATATTTTTTGAATGGTAAGAGATATCTTTAATCTCATATTTTTCTATTCTTCTACATTTGGAAAAAATGAGCCACATTACAGTATTCTCAGACATGGTTTAGTATACTATCTATTCGTCAAACACAAGACAAACTTTTAACATTGTTTAGGGTATTTAAAACTACTTCTAAAATAAAAAAAAATATTTTTTTTTTATTGCTTTGAATGAGCCCCATTGCTGTATTCTCAGACATGGTTTAGTACCTAAAATGAACGAAATTATAGATTATTTCAATTTTTCCTTTAGGTATTTTCAAAACATAGCAAAAAATCATTTTCATTCCCTCAAAGAGCCCTCCACGACCACAACATTTCATTTGGCCCGTACCCATATTTTTTTTTACTTGGCGCCGGGTATTTTTTACCATTCTTCAGACCCGCCCGGAAATTTTTCAAACCCTCCAGTACCCGACGAAAATTTAGTGAATGAATGAATCAATGTCTATCAATTTTTAAATAAAATAATTTTATTTAAAATAATCCTGAATCATACATTGTATAAAATAAAAGATAAATTTTCTTTTATTTAATAAAAAGTTTTAAATAATACATCAAATAAAAAAAATTATTTAAAAATATTTAATTTTTCTTACATATTTAAATTTATAATAAAAAATAAACTTTTTCAGAGTCAGAAAAAGAAATATTTTAAAATTGTTGATTTTTTTAAAATAGGTCCCTGTCCGCCTGATTTAATTTGCATGCCCGTTGGCCCGAATCAGTTTATTAAGATTTAGGCTACCCGCCCGTAATTTTTTTCATGGCCTTCAAAACCCACAGGCCGGGCAGGGCGAATACTTAAATTTTAAACTTGATTCAGTGTATTTTCATTTAGGCAAAAATCATATGGGTTTTAAAATTAAGGGGAAAACTACTGATCACGACCCGAGACGCTGAATTTTTTTTTAAACTTCCTAATAAAATTTGGAAAATAAAACTAAACGATTTATTATTGTCAGACTTGTAATATGAATAATATGTTACAAAATATTTTCATTTTTTTTTAGAAATGCTATAAACACAATTTGCCTCACCAAGTTGATGACATGGAAGAAGATGACTGGACATGTGCTGTGTGTGAAAAGAAAAGTTTAAAGAAACTTCAAGCACTTGTCCAGGTCATAAATAAATTGCAACCTTCTCCGCCATCAAAGGTAATTATTTTTTTTTTTTTAATTTATATTTTTTTTATACATGTCCTGTTTAAATAAAAATTCTCTGATAATATTTAAGAATATCGAGACATGGATCAATTGATTTAGAAAAGTCTATTCATTCTCTCTCTAAATGTATTTCCACCTTACATTGGAGCAGTGGCGGTCCCAGGACTTGGTCAAGGGTCAAATTGAAATACACTGTAAATAAATTGTATAAGATTGAATAATAAAAAAACATTCTGGCAAATTTATAATTTTTTGTTTAGTTTTAAAATATTAAATAAAACTTTTGAATTTTTGTCGGTCCAATGGGGAGGGGGGGGGCCCTGGGACCGCTAGTACATAGGAGTATTTGTTCAATAAAACCTGACACAAGTCGCAAAAAACTTATTGTTCCTCAAGCTTGATAAGCGGTCCGTTCAAATCTAGTCATAAACATTCCATATCTCTACAACTGTTTACCTACGACCAGCCATTGTCTAGATCGCATGTCTTTTGCTTTAGGCGGCTTCAATTGTGTTAATGGTTTGTATTTCTGTTGTATTTCCGTATGGCTGGTTTAGAAGAAAAAAAATTTTGAATATGGCAGAAGGAGGTATATGTATTATTATATTTCAAAACATGAATTAATTCAAAGATGTTGATAGGGAAGTGGCTGTGAAAAATGCAAATGAATTAATTCATTTGCAGTCAACATTTACAAATTATATTAGGCCTATAAAGTCATAATTTTTGCCATACATTTTTAGTTTAATTATCAGACAAAAGGATTTTTATGTGTCTGATCTTGTCGGGCTATTATTTATATAGAGCCATAAAATATGGTTATTTGAATATTATATACCAGGGGTGGCCAAGCTCCTTGATAGGCCGAGCCATTTTTCAAAATTTGAAATTTTTCGCCAGCGGCAATTAAATACGTAGCGGTATTTAAAAAAAAATTTTTTACAGAAATTATATTTATTGAAAACTTATGAATAAAAGTACAAAATATGGTGTATTGAATTTAAATATTAAAAATTAAACATAGGCTCGCGATCCAGGTTGGCCACCCCTGTTATATACCACACCGCCTAAGTCCACCATTTTGTTTTACTTAAAGCCCGGTCCAGACGCTCCGTTTTGCACAACCTTTTAAGTCTGCGCGGTCTTAAGACGGCAGTGAAAACGTTGTAATTTTGAGTGTCCAGACGGTGCAGTCATATTTGTATTTTTTGCTCAGTCTTGTGCGATATCGTCATGGGGGAGGTTCTCCTGTGGTCAATTTTTGCATCCTCTCTCGTTAGAAAAAAAAGATTAGAACATCTAAGGTCGCGGTTGCATCGATTTCTCTGAATTTTTCTACTAATTTTTCATAAGCTTCCCCCTTTTTCTCCCTGTTACTATACTCCTTCGATTTAACACGCCAAATACATGGGAAACTTCATAAAGTGCAATAAAATCAGTTAAAAACTCTCTAGAACATTGCCGAAGGTCAGCCATCGTGGAGTGATTAGGGAAAACTGAGGAACAAAACGATTCGGAACATGGAGCAAGCGTCCACATGCACCGACTTGTCCGCACAGGTCATGGATTTCAAAGCTAATTTGCTCAGTTATCGCTGCAACTGTACCGTCTTCCCGCCGGGCTCAAAACTGCGCAAATTTCCTGTCCACACGCAACGTTTTAACTGCAACGTGTTGAACTGCGCAGACAAAAGGTTGTGCAAAAGGTAGCGTCTGGACCGGGCTTAATAGTCATATAATCATATTTTATGGCTATATATAAATAATAGCCAGACAAGATCAGACACATAAACAAAATCCCTTTTGTCTGATAATTAAACTAAAAATGATGGCAAAAATTATGGCTTCAT
Organism: Euborellia annulipes; assembly: GCA_023213315.1. Classification (NCBI taxonomy): domain Eukaryota; kingdom Metazoa; phylum Arthropoda; class Insecta; order Dermaptera; family Anisolabididae; genus Euborellia; species Euborellia annulipes. The sequence goes on along the minus strand of JAKCPI010025392.1, from coordinate 50,539 downwards.
AATATATGAAATCATGTTTTGAAATATAGTACATACCTTCTGCCATATTCAAGTTTTTTCTTTTAAACCAGCCACCAAATACATCAACAATTAAAAACTATTATCACAATCGAAGCCGCCTAGAACAAAAGACATGCGAACTAGATAATGACTGAATTCGGACTGGTCGTACTTTAACAACTGTAAAGCGATCGTATCTTTATGGCTACCTTATGACGGACCGGTTATCTAACTTGAGGAACAATAAGTTTATTGCGACTTCTGAGTAACGTAGTGATTTCGAATTTTGTCCTATTTTATTTGAACAAATACTCCTATGTGCATCGTTCAGAATATATATAGACTCTATAAATATCATTACTATAATATATAGATATAATTAGGTTATAAATTTTTCCTTCTATCTAAATTTCTTATTGGGTTTTATGTCACCGCATTTAAACTAATAGCCTTTATTTGCTTTTTTTGATGAATTATTTATTTAGTTTAATTTTAGTTATCTGATGATAACATATGAGAATGGGCATTAAGTGTTGAAAATATTATTTTTTAATAAATATTTAAATATTCTACTATTTTAATTTAATTTAGTTTTCATTTTTGAAACCTATATTTTGTAGTTAAAACATCTGAAGTCTTTACTGACTTTAAGGACAAAAAAATTAAATAGACGAGGGGTTCTTTTTGGGAAAACTAAATATCAAAGGCCTGCCTCCCCTTGATATTTAATTTTTCCAAATAGATGGGGGGGGGGTTCAGAGCGATTTAGCACGTTGGTAAATTGATAATAATGTTGGGTATGAAAATTGTTAATCTTCTTAAACAAAATATTTATCTCGATTAAATGTTAAATAGAACATTTAAGCTGAGTACCATCTATCCGTCTATGTCAAAACATTTTTGTTTGAATTGTTTATTTTAAAAAAATAAAATTTGAACTTCTTTTAAAGACATTTTTATTTTCACAGGGATCCAAACGTCAAAGACATGAATCGAGTTCGGAATCTTCAGACGTATTCAATTCTTCTAAAAATAAAAAAACTGAAAAAGAAAAACATAATAAACCTGAAAAAAGAAGAAAACTAAATCTATCATCTTCTCAAAGCGATTTAACAGATAGCAACACATCAAAAAAGAAAAAAACAAAAAAGGAAAAAGAATCTCCTAAAAAAAACAAAACGAAGTCATCTGAGGATGAATCAGATGATGATAGTTTAGAAGAAATAACATCTAAAAAACCTAATAAAGCCCAAAATAAGAAAAAGAAAACATTTGTCGATGATGATTCAAACGAAGAAAATTCGAAAAGAAAATCTGGTAGAATTAGAAAATCTACTCAGAAAAAAACATCTGATAGTGAGCTAGACAAAGAAGCTTCAAACAAAACGAAAGAAAAGTCTAAAAATAAAAAAAAGACATCATTGGATACGGATAGTGAGACAGACGAAGAAACTTCAAACAAAACGAAAGATAAGTCTAAAAATAAAAAAAAGAAATCATTGTATACAGATAGTGAGACAGACGAAGAAACTTCAAATAAATCGAAAGATAAGTCTAAAAATAAAAAAAGAAATCATTGTATACAGATAGTGAGACAGACGAAGAAACTTCAAATAAATCGAAAGATAAGTCTAAAAATAAAAAAAAGAAATCATTGTATACAGATAGTGAGCCAGACGAAGAAACTTCAAACAAAACGAAAGAAAAGTCTAAAAATAAAAAAAGAAATCATTGGATACAGATAGTGAGCCAGACGAAGAAACTTCAAATAAAACGAAAGATAAATCTAGAAATATAAAAAAGTCCTTGGATAAACACTCAAATGATACTTCAAAAAAAAATGATAAAACATCTTCACATAAAGATGATAAAAAAAATAAAAACACAAAATCTCTTAGAGACCTTTCCCCTTCTGAAAGTGATTCTTTAAATCCACTTTCAGATTTAGAGCTAAAAGATTCAGATCTCCCACCAATTACTGATGAAAAATTTAAATTGAAATCAAAAACTTATCTGTATGATTTTTTACAAGATATGAAAACATTTTTAGACTTAGGTTTAAATAGATCCCAAAAATTAATTGAAAAATTAGACAAAATCGATTTCAATAAAACTTCTGAAATAATGAAAATTTTCAACTCCTCAATTGGTTTTAAAAAAGTTTTGTTAAATAATCTGCAACAATCAGATGTTGAACAGAGCTTTAAAATATTAAAAAAGAGATTTATGTCACGATCGAGAAAAAGAGGAAAGAAAAAAACTGATTCTAAGAATTCTTCTGACACTGAAATGAAAAACAAAAAGGAAAAGGAAAAGGAAAACAAAAAAGAAGAAAAAACTCAAGAAATATTAGAAAAAGCTTTCTCTGATGATTCTGATGATATGTTCCCTAAAAAAAAATTTCCAAAACTTGATTTCGATCAAGTTTTTGTCACCATAGATGGAACAAGTTCTGAAAATAAAAAATCAGATAGTAATAAATCTACGGAAAAAGAACTTGAAACAGTTCAAAATGAAGAAAATAAAAAAATATCAGATTCTAATAAATCTAGTGAAAAAGAACATGAAACAGATAAGAAAGAATCCCTTAAAAATGAAGAAGAAGAAAAAGATAAGTCTAAAACATATAAAAAAAATAAAACAAATGATCGTTCTTCTGACACTGAAAATGAAGAAGAAGAGAAAGTTAAAAAAGATAAGTCTAAAACATATAAAAAAAATAAAAAAAATGATCGTTCTTCTGACACTGAAAAAAATAAAAAATCTGATAAAATTACTCAAGAAGAAGAAGAAGAAGAAAAAAGTGAGGAAAATTTGGAAAACGATGATAAAATTAATGCTGACCATGAAGACAATGATGATGATCATAATAATTCCAATAATTCCCATCAAGAAGGAAATTCTCAAGATGATGATGAAAAATCTAGTGAAGAGAAAGAAGAAAAAAATAAGAAACAAAATGACAAAGATTCCAATGATTCTAATAAGAAGAACAAAGATAAGTCTAATGAATCAGATAATGAAGTTGACCAAGAAAATAATGAAGAAAAATCTACTGAAAATAATAAAGAAAAAAATAATGAAAAATACATTAACAATACAAATAAAGAAAAAAATTAATTGAGTTAAATAGTGACAAAGAGATTCCTAAAAATAAAGTTTCATCGTCTTCAGAAATAGATTCCGATATAAATATTATATCTGATTCATGTTTAATTGAATCTGAAAAATCGCCAAAAAAAAATAAAAAAGTTATGCACAAACGAACAAACGAAAAAAAGCCACCACTTCCATTGGATGATTCTAGTGATGGATCTGATTCAGACTCATTTAAAAGGTATAAAAAATTAATATCTAAAAGAAATAAATAAGAAATATAATAAATAAATAAGAAATTATATATATATCACGTTTGGGTCCGTGAAGTAAATTCATATAATTAATATTTAATAAATCAAATAGCCGAAAAAAAGGGATTCCGCCGGGAGTCGATTTGTAGTATTCTACTGCGAAGAATTAATCTCTTTTTCACTAGAAAACCTTGCTATATCAGCTATCAAAATATATAAGGGTTTGAAATGAAATTTTCAAACCAACACAGATGCCAACCCTAACATATCCGATTTTAATAAAATTTGGTGTGTTCATTGCAGTTAACGAAAGAGTGAAAAATGTCAAATTATAGAGTTGTAGCACTAATTCAATAAAAATGCCCAAAGTTCGGAAAATTTCACAAACAGTGTAGACAAAAACAAACGGATATAACTTCTGTTCTAATAAAGATAAAATTGTGAAACAAGTAATTTTGAAAAGGTGGAGAAACAAGCTTTCAACATGGTGTCACATTCAAACAACAATGTACGTGATTAAAATCCATGATCTTGACCTTTAATCTTTAATATTTCGGAACACCCCCACCTTCAAAATTGATGAAAAAAATATATTTGCCTCTTCATGTTACACTATACAACATATTTTTAATTTTATTATAAGGACATCGGCCAAAAATAAATACTTTTGCGTATTATCTGTTTTATTTGTAGATATTTCAATTCCAAAGATATAGAATCATCCTCAGTACAATCATCAGATGTTTTGCAAATCGTTAACTCCTCCCATCCAATATGACAAAACAGCTGAGCATTCCATGAATGCAATTTTCATAAATTATGAATAGATTGAGGAGTTAACGATTTGCAAAACATCTGATTGTACTGAGGATGATTCTATATCATTGGAATTGAAATATTTACAAATAAAACAAATAATACGCAAAAGTATTTATTTTTGGCCGATGTCCTTATAATAAAATTGATCATCCTTACGGCCATCTACAAACAACTATACAACATAGTTTAATATCAATTTGGGATGACATTGGGATAAAATACTTAAAATACATGTTAACTGTTGAAAAAATGGTGTGATAACAATCTGAATAAGCCAATAGCAACCATTCTTATTTTGACCAATCACAGGTAAAATCCAACTTCTTTCACAGTTCTATCTTTATTAGAACAGAAGTTATATCCGTTTTTGTTTGCACTGTTTGTGAAATTTTCCGAACTTGGGCATTTTTTGGCCAGCCATTACTTTTGTTGTACTTGTGCTACAATTCTATAATTTGGCATATTTCATTCTCTCGTCATGTGCAATGAACACACACCAAATTTTATTAAAATCGGATATGGTCGGGTTGAAAATTGTACTTAACTGTATTGATTTGAAATGGCTCATAATAGTTATGCGGCTTAAGTGTGAAGTTAGCTGTGAAAAAATACGATTAAGTCCTTTGTTGGGAAAAAACGAAATTACAACAAATCGACTCAAGGCGGCATCTCTATTTTCGTTTGATTTAGTAAATTTTATTTATATCCAAAGAAATGACTATTTTATTTTTATTTTCATAGGCTTCTGGATACAAAGTCGTTATTTAAAAATAGAAAAACTCAAAATGAAAGTTCAAATTCGGAAACGACAAACTCAGATGCTAACGATGAAGATAATTTGAAAACCAAAATCTCGCCCAAAAAAAGGTCTAAAAAATCTAATCTTAATAAAGAGGAAGAAGATTTTACAAAATTTGATCCAACTGAGATTCCAAATGAAGGTTTATTTAAATTTAATATTTATAAATTAATAGTCATTATATTAATTGTTCTCAATTTAAAATTCTAGATATTATCAATTTAAGTGATAATGATGATTCAGATCTAGACCAATTGAAATCCCTAAGCGAAAAAATGAAAAATGAAACATTCAAATTAATTGAAGATTCTGATGGTAGGAATGGACTTGGAATATCTTTTAAAAAATACGATGATAAACTTTTTTTCTCTTTTAAAGTTGAAGAAGAACCCGAAGAGAGTAAAGAAAAGAGCGCCTCTCGGAAAACAAAAACCCAACAAAGTGATCGAGATAATGACAAAAAGGTATATCAATAAAAAAAAAAAAAAATGCCTATGCTCATATATTTATTTTAAATTCGTCTTTATCAGAGATCGTCTTGGCGAAATAATCATCTACTTCGTGGTAAACTCACAGATACAGATTCCGAAACAGAAGAACGTAGATGGAAAAAACATAAAGAAAGGACTTCTGATACAGAACAGTTAGTAAAATTTCATTCTTAATCCTTATTAGGAAGATCATTCACAAAAAGGTCATGAGTTTCTAAAATATCGATTGTTTGTTTCTCTTTTCAAGCAAACGTAAATTAAATTCTGACGAAAGGTAAACATTTACATTTTCCATAGACGTTTTTACTCGTTAATCGTCATTTTAATTTTAAATTTTTTATAGTCTTTTAAGAATTAATAGTTCATAACTAATTTTTTTGTTAATTTCTTTATAATTATTTTTATTTAAAGAAATATGAAATAAAAATAATATTGTAAACATTTTTTTTCTATTGAAAATTTATTTCAAATCCATTTTCCGAATATTATCATGTTCCGGTTATTTTTTTTAATTTTTTTTTTCTAAAACTATATGGTAGATGGAAATCGCCTTTATTCAACAACAATTACTTTCAATTTTAAAACAAAAGATTATCATTATTCCTCTTTATCTTTAAACACCCTGAATTATTCTTGCCATTATTAAAATAAACGGGTTTTTTGGGGGTTTAGGCCTTCCCGGTTGTTATCATTAAAAAAAGAATTTGATTTTCGGTTTATTTGTAAAAATTACGTTGTAATTAGTACAAATAAACCACAGTTAAACTGAAAATCAAATTCTTTTATTAAAAAATTGACGTTGGTTTGTAAATCTCATTTGAATAGATGGATGTTTTAAGAAATTCTAGTGTTAATATTTCGTTAAATATTTGAATTTGATAGAAAGAAATAGCAAAGCAGGTAGTTTATATTTCACTTTATTGTCAAAACCAGGGCCGACGTTTTGGTCGCTTATGGGGCCATTTTCAGAGCCAGGTTAATGTCTGCAAAAATATATCCTCGCTAAGTTATATTTTTATTTTTCTCATACCACGGACATGGTTTCAGACAAAACCTGCCCTGAAGATGGTCCCATATGCGAGCGAAACGTCGGCCCTGGTTTTGGCAATAAAGTGAAATATAAACTAGCTGCTTTCTTTCCTTATTCTTTCTACCAAATTTAAATATTAACATTCAGTTATATACCTCTTTGGAGTTGAATATTTGATTTGCAAGATTTTTGATTGAACGGAATACTCTGGCAGAGTAGATAAAATATTGATTTTTTATTTGTGTTTGGGTAGTTGTTTTCAAAAACAATAGATTAAAATATTTTGGTAGTTTATTTTATTGAGTATTTCGCTAGTTTACTATTTTTATTAACTTAGTTTGTTCTCATATCCAGACAGCTTGGAATATTGCAAATCTTGCACAATATTGACAATATTGCGCAATATTCCAAGCTGTGTGGGTATCCATATTACACAACGTCGTGCCACATTTTAATCAAACTTCTTTGACCAGAAAGTTTTTTTTACATGTCTTAGTCTAACAAAAAATAAATATATTGTCGCATGGGTTGCATATCTAATTTCTGTAATAATATTCATATATTTACGAACGATTTCGTGAAATATAATATTAATACTGTCGTAGGAAATTCCATTTTCACAATTTTTTCCCTTGTCTTATTGCGAGTTTCCTAGATCCTATGATGAAAATGAAAGAACGATCACCAAAAACTCTGCACCCAAAACGAGTGACAGTAACAAAGATCAAACTGACTGATCCTATGTCCTTCGTCACAGGTGGTACAGATGTACGTATATAAAATAAAACACACATACTTATCTCTATATATATATGTTATATATATATTCTGGAAAGTTTCCACTACTGGTTGTTTGGATCTCAACAGCCAAAGCGATTTAACCTGTGTAAACTAATTTTTGCATATACAAACTAATGTGGGATTTCATCAGATATTTCTCATTTTTTTGAATATATTCTCTTCACCATTTATTAATTAAATTATACTTATTATAGATATATATATATATATTTAGAATTGCCTGTGGACAAATGTTTCCTAGCTATATTTCTTTTTTGTGCCGTCCTTCCTTTTTATATTCCAACAAATTATAGTATTTGAATCCTCGTCAAATAAATTTATTTTTTGTTTCTTCTTTAAATTATGACAAACGAAAGATAAATTCAGTCACAAACAATATAATGAATATTTGTTCGTATTCTTTAAAATTTTTTATTTTTTTTTATTGAATTTTTTGACTAATTCTCTTATTGATTTAATATTTTAACTGTAACAGTTTTGGAATAATGTGTCTTGAAGAAAAATAAAGAGCTGAGAATATAACTCGAGGAATTTCCATTAAGGAAATGAAAATTATTTCAGCGAGTGTGTAAATTAAGAAAACTTTTTTTCCTAAATAGGAACTCTGCGATTTATGTTTTCACTGGACCAAGACTTCTTCAACATCATTCCATTTTGTTGGTCAACGGGCATTTGGACATTTCATTGTTAGTTTTTAAGAGTTAAACTAAAATTCAATAGATTTACTTTGAAAGAGAGTACAAAGTAAACTCGGTTTTTTTTTTGTGATTAAATTAATCAAAAAAGCAAATTCCTATTCTGTTAATTTTTATAATAACGAGATCCAAATTTAATATATATATCATTATATAATATTATATAATTTAAAGCCCTTATTAAATTTGACACCCATGAACAGTTAAAATTAAATTCAAGAGGTTATTCTTTTTTCTTTAATTTTGAATTTTGTTGTTGAATAAATATCTGCAATATGAACTTTCCTGATACCCTAGAACACCGGACATCGCGAACTTTAAGATATGCCTAAATTCGAAAACCAACTAATTAATATTTTTTTTAAAATAATGGGCTCAAATATAAAATATCCAAAATTAACTAAAAAATAATATTATCTAGTTAGTTAATCATTCTATTTAAGAAAATGGAGGCATTTTTATTAGAATTTAGTTTATTTTATTTTATATTTCTTTATTATTTAAGTTTAGTTTAAATGAAAACCATGGGGGGAGATGGATGGACTGGCAAGAAAATTGCTCGAAAAAAATCTTCCTTTATTTTTTCCATATTTTAAGACTCATAAAGAATCTTCCGTCTTAAGGTAGGATTTCAGTGGTCGGTGCGCTGACACCGCTGGAGCGGAGTTGAATCTCTGAAGCAAATTTTTCTTTAAATTGAAGAATACCTCTCTCAGTTTATAAATTATCTTCTTTTTTTATTTAAGACGAAAACATCGAACGAATCGACCAAGGCAACGACTTATATCTTCTTCCGAAGAGGAAAAAGCAATAGTAATTTCCTCTACCAGCACTTCAGACCGAGAAGCCTTCGCTAAAGAGGAAAATTCAGATAGTTCTGAAAACAAAAGGTATTTTTCTTTTTTTTTTTAATCGCCATTATTGACAATAATGGAACATTTACTTACGTCCACATATTATGTAACTCCTTTTTTTGACGATTTTCTAATCTCCCCCCCACAATGGCGGTCCTACCTTACATTTTGGGGGGGGGGTCACTGTTTTTTTTTTTTTTTTTTATAGTATAAATAAATGGGCCTGGACCCCAATAAATATATATTAATCAAATATGAGTATCGTTTAACCCATTTCTTCCCGCGTTGCGTATACGCAACACCAAGTTTAACTTCATAAAATGCAGTCAAAATGAAGTTTTTATGCAAAAGTCATCATTCATTTATTAAAGGCATTCATAAGCTTTCTTTCTATGTATTTACATTTCAAAATAAGTGCAACACTCCGTGAAAAAAATTAATTACTGAACACCTGTTTTTATCAATATTTTCAATAATTTTTTCAAGTACTAAAATATATTTAATTCAACTTTTATGTACATATTCCAGAATGTTATAGATGTGGAATCCACATATTTTTTTTTTCTTAAATATATTAGACCTATGACACAGTAGCGAATGATACATTTATCCGTTGCGTTGACCAACGTTGGAGTTCCCGGCTCGTTTTTAGTAGTAACACCGTATTATAATATCCTTCTATGACTTTCGTATTTTATTTTATTATTATTATTGTTTTATTATTTGTCCTATTTTTCAATTATTTAACATAGAAATGTCTTTCTACAAAAAGAAAATACTAACAGCTGAGAAAATTATAGCTATTTTTGAGAAATTAGAGGGAGAAGAAGCCATTTATGTAGTCATGATAACTCCTAAAGTAGATAAACTAACTGATGAAGAAGAAATAGAAGATGGTCTTATGATTATCAATGACGGGGGTGAATAATTACAGTACATATAGTGCTACATATAAAATTTATGCCAGTATAGACGACAAAACAGATATATCAGTACCTGAAACTACAAAAAATATTTCTGATGAACCACCCTAGAAAAAAATGTATCCTATAACAAAGGGGCCGAAGTGTGTCCCAACTAACAGGTATACTCCTAAAAACTGTAAAGTCAGATGTGTCTAAGAAATAAAAAATAAATTTGGGAATTTGACACGCTTACAATTGTTTGAACATTTCTTAGACGAAATTGTGGATGATATAGTAGAGTTTTGAATAAACTATGCTCAAACTAAAATAACCTGACATTTGTAATTTCAATAAGAACATTAAGAGAGAACAGAACTCTCCATATTATAATCCGCGATGAAGAAAATGCGCAGACGAGATGCAAAATTTGCAAAATCCAGATGATCTACATATGCAAAAACTATCAGTTTCACCTTCATTCACATTTTTTTTTAAATTTCATGAGTAATAGAATCAATCTTGTTCAGTTTTTTCATACAATCATGAATATTTAACATTTTGAGCAAAGAAAAGTAGGTGATTGAAAGAAAAAAAAATTATTTTTTACCAGGAAACTCCCAACGTTCCCAGCGCAATGTTATGTTATGTCAAAATGACAACACATACTGCTAATTTTTATATTTATCATCTTATTTAATTACTTTTAAGGGAATTGATGACAAAAAAAATTTTCAAAATTCTATTGTCGGGAGAGGGTAAGTCTTAAATGGCCTAAGTTGCCGAAAAGATTGTGTGAATGGGAGAGTGAGTGGGAAAAAAGTGTGTGTTAAAAAAAAAAAAGATTTTGGGGGGGTCACGACCCCCTGACCCCCTCTTGGGACCGCCCTTGCCCCCCCCCCATGTCACATTTAGTCACATACAAACAAACCCCCTTTACAAATATTATGTCACAACACAGACCTTTTACTATCTTTTCCTTTTTTTTTTTTTATATATATATAGTAAATTTTCCCTCGTGACTCAAATAATCACTGCATTTTTACTTTTACTTCTATATATGTTTATATATATAGAGAGACAGAAAGTATTGGATTCATGTCAAAAATTCGATGTCGAGAATTTGATGGGTATACACTTTTTGAGGTCCCCTGAATCCAAAAAAGTAGTTTTGGCAACATGGTCTGTCTGGATTCAATTTAAAGCATGAGGGAATTGAGCTAGGGTGTTGAATTTTTATATTTAAGTTAGACACCCACCTAGGGTGTGCAAATAAGCTTTTGATCAAAATCGGTCAAAAAGTACTAGTACTTTACTGATGTAGTTTTTCAGTTTTATCGATTTTCTCAAAATTCGCTCCAACGATTTTGATTAAAATTCAAAAATTAATTATTTTTTAGATGCTCTTTAAAATGTATATTCTCATTTTGGCAAAGAAATCTTCTGAAGACCACTTTACTCTTGTACTTCATATGAAGGATAGGAGAAATGGTTGCCATGGTGACAAAATATAAATATTTTCCCATATTAATAAATTTTACATCTTGAATTCTAATATATCTGAGGAAACTAAATATATGTCGACACGAAAAATCTGGTGTGACAGCACCACAGAACACAACTTTCGATTACCGAAGGTAAGAGATAGTTAAGTGCTGAGCGGTAGTCACACCAGATTTTTCCCTTTTGGAAAAATCATTCGACTTTTTTTTTTTTCAAAACATTTTATAAATTCAACTTTGAATTGTTATCTCACACTTAGAGAAACCCCCGGGTCCCCCATGTTACAATTAGCAAAGTTATTCCAGACCCCTCCCCCCCTAACGTGTTTCGTAATATGTGGACGACCCCTGATCCCATTAATATGGTTATATATAAAATTTATTTTGACTAAATAAATAGATTATAAAAAAAATTTATTTTAGGAAAAAAACAAAAAAATTAAAACGAATTAAAAAAATGGTCGATTCATCATCAGATTCTGAATCCGAGGACGACGAAATGAATAATTCAAAGGTAAATTTTTTTCCTCAAATTAATGAAAATTTGGACTATTTATAGAAAAATTTGAAATATTTATCTTATCAATATCACATTTACTTAAATTTCTCATCTTTGAAAATTTACTCCCTCTTTTTTTTTATAAACATATTTTAATAAATTTTTTAAAAGGTATATAAATTTCGATTTTTTTAAGAGAGCCCCGTGGGGATATTGTGAATATTTTGGCTGTCTAAGGGCCTCCATCTTGTTTAATCAGACACTGGCTGATCTTCTCCATTAACCCATTAAAGACAGTGGATTTAGGGACCCGAAGGGGAATTAATGTTTCCTACTGTTTTCTTGTAAGTCAGGTACAGTGAGCGACAATATTAAGTCCCACCCATGCGTTTTCTACTTGTGATTATTTCATTGTTTTTATAAAAGTAAATGAACATTTTTAATCGAAATGTTCTAGATTTGAACCATGAAAGTTTCCATTAAAAAAGTTTTAATATTTTTTTTTAAACAATGAAATAATTACAAGTAGAAAACACATGGGTGGGACTTGATATTGTCCCTCACTGTACGATGGGCTTGATGTAAGTTGGCAGGGTGCGGACCTATACCAAGGACCGCGGGTCCGGATCCCAGGCAGTCCGATGATTTTATTTAAGCCATTTGGATACCAATGTGAGTGATTAGAAAAAAAATAAATAAATAACATAAGCCAGGAGACTGACGCTCGAATCGAGGTACCCGACTTTGAAATAAAAAAAATAATGTAAATTTATTTAAAATCAAAATTTATGAATTAACATCTTAGATTATATTAATATGGATAATAATGATATAAATCTAATAGTTTAAATAAATTTGCATTTAAATGTTCACCAAATGTTCACTCTTTGAACAGGTACATCCCAGGGGACTGACATTTTAGGGTTAAAAAGACGAATATTTTCATTAAATTTTTTTAAATTTCAATATTTATCATGTGTGCCCAAAAATTATTAACTTTTTCTATTAACTGATGTTTAAAAAAAGTCAATATGTTTGGTAGTCAGTGAATCATTTGCAATTACGCGGAGTAGTAGAATGACCCATGTATTTATATACCAGTATATGTTTTCATTATAGTATAAATACATTTTTAAAACTAAATATTTTTATCAGCCTTTTATTCTTATTAATTAAAAATATTTCTTATCTTATTATTTTTTTTTTAAAGGATGATTTAGACAGTTCTCAAAAAAGAAGAAAAAATATTCGAAAAGTGATTAAAGATGTTAATGTTAATGAAGCAACAAGACAAGCAGCAATTGATGAAGAAGAACGACGGAAACGAATTGAAGAACGTCAAAAATTGGTATTTTTCAAATATTCATCCAGTTATAATAACTATATTAACAATAACAAATTTTTTCCTTTTTCTTTTTTAGTTTTATCAAATTTTAGAAAAAAATGCAGTTGAAACTAATGAAAATGTAATTCTCGACTTTGATCCAGAAACCAAAGAACCATTAGTTCAAATTCATCCTAAAATAGCTGTTAAGTTAAAACCTCATCAGGTGAGTGAAGAAAAATTGATTGCCAGAAAACTTTCTCTGCGTCCTCGCGGACCAAACTCTAAACCATTTCCTTGTTCATTCTATTCACGAGTACCAAAAAAACGCAAAAAAAAAGTTACGAAACAAAAAAAAGTCAGATTTTCATTAAATGAAGAAATAAATGAATCCAAACAAACTCAAAGCAATATTATTAAACCTGGAAATTCTAGAAATTTCGAAGCTAAAAATTCTAATTTAGTGAAAGAATCTAGTCTCTTTAAGAAAAATATACAAAATGTACAAAATGTTCAAACGGATTCCAGTGAAATTTTAAAATCAACTCTGGCATCGAATTCTTTGAATATTTTACAATCAGAAAAAAATCCTGAAACAAATTTGGTAGATCCAAAAACTAAGAAAAATTTACAAAACGTAGAAAATGTTCAATCAGATTCCACAGAAATTTTCAAATCAACTATGGCTGAACCTTTGGCGTCGAATTTTTTGAATATTTTACAATCAGAAATTAATCCGGAAACAAATTTGTTTGATCCAAACACAAGCGAACATTTTATTCCATCTTTGATAGAAGAATTTGAAAATTTGCCAAATAACAATACTAAAAAAAATTATTTTCTCCCACCATTTACATCTAGTCCATTTGATTTACAAAATGACACGATTATTTCTGAAACAAAACAAGAATTATCACCAAAAAATTTATTCGAACTATTGCATCAAAATGATAGAAATATTTCCAGCTCGAGCACAGATTCTACTCTGGAATATGAATCATCACAAATAAATAGTTTTCAAACATTAAATCAAGGATCAAGATGTTGCTCTCATTGTCTTGCTTCTCGAAAATTCTGTAAAACCAATATAACTATAGAACATCACCATTCCACCAACTCCCCTAATAATTGTGACATCAAAAATATTATAATATTATAAAGATGCGGATACAATTTTCAATATGGAAGAGATGGCCAAGTTAACGCTTATTGAAATTTTGAATTAGACTTGACCTCAGGAGACCTTATAAGGTATACAGATAGTTTTACAGATTGTCCAGCGATGGGCAATCTTTTACATGATAATAATAACAATCGAACGTATCAACCTCAATTTGTTTTAGATATAAAAAAGAAATTTTTTTGTAATAGTAATTTTCTCATATTTATTTAAAAGTAAAAAAAATAACTGATGTGACTGGTTGCAGAACACATTACCTTCGGTAAATAAAAATTGTGTTCTGTGCTTGTCCCACCAAAATTTTTGGGTGGACAAGTCTATTCTCTAAAAGCAGACGTTAAAATTTTAAATAGGTGTTAAAAATGTATTGTAAAAACAATCAGCGTTAAAAAATGCTATTCAAAATCACTTCCTTGCCTCAGGGTGCGTTCGATTTGGCGCTTTAAGCGCTTTGAGCGTTGCTCAAGCCGTTCGATTTTGCGCTATAAGCACTCACAAATCAAGTAATGATGATGTCTTAATTATGTCATAACTTTCGCTTACAAATGCGTATTCCATTTAGGTAAGGCAGCGTAAGCGATCGTGAGCATTCAACTGTCAAAAAAAATGGCGGACGCTAACGAGTATTATTATTAATAGAAGTTTTCTATGTTGTTTAAAATTTACTTAATAAAAATGTATTTTTGAGTCACAGCCCCGAAAAAAATACATGAAAAAGCAAAACATCGATTATTTTTATGAAATATATAGAGAAAGTATTACGATCATGTCAAAAATTCGATGTCGAGGATTATTTGAATATAACTCTGGTAAGATGGAGTCCGTTTAGGTCTTCAATTGTTCGAGGAGGATTATCTTAGTAATCTTTGGTTTTCAGATAATCCCACAAGAAAAAGCATCTTACCGGAGTTAGCTTCAAAAAATAAATGATATTTTACTATTGTAGAAAATGCTTTTTCATATATTTTAAGATTATGATATAAAAATTTTTTTTAAACGAAAGGTTTTTACTTATCATCGTTCTTTATTATGCCTCACCCTGTATTTGAGTCAATAAACTTTGAATAGTTTATTTTTAATAATAATATATCTAATATTTTCTTCGACTTGCAGCTGGCCATTTTTTTCGGCTATTTATTTGATATTATAATAAATATTGATTATATTTTTAAAAATATTTTTATATTGAAAAAATTTTATTTTTTTAGGTTGAAGGAATAAAATTTATGTTTGATTCTTCATTCGAGTCAATCAAAGAAATTGAAAAAGGAAGTGAAGGAAACGGTTGTATTTTAGCACATTGTATGGGCTTGGGAAAAACTCTCCAGGTAATTAATTCAAATATTGAATATATTTATTGTGTAGATATAGTCTATATATATATATATACATGTATATATATATATATATATATATATATATATATATATATATATACAGTATTGTTTAAAAAAATATTTATTCCCCAGGTGGTTGCCTTAGTACATACAGTCCTAACGAATCCTCGATGTAAAATTAGAACAGCAATGATCGTCTGCCCATTGAGTACTGTTCCCAATTGGAGGCAGGAATTCATTATGTGGACTAAACCGTGTAAAGAAAAAGATATAGAAATCTTTGATCTTAGCAAGTAATTTAATATTAAATATTTTACTTTGAAGTTCTTAAATTTTTCTAACCTAGTGTAATAATATCTTAAGAATAAGACAAATTTAAATTTATATATATTTTTTTTAGAGATAAAAAAAATTATGAACGAATGTATCGTTTAAAAGATTGGCAAGAAACAGGAGGCGTTTTGATAATTGGTTACAATCTTCTTCGAATAATGGCTAATGCTAAATCAGCTAAAAAGAAATCGGTTAAAGATTCATTTTTAGAATGTTTAATTGATCCAGGTAAGATAGGATTTTTAAAAATTTTTTTATCCTGTGTGTTAAATTTATTTATTGTTTGTTTATAGGTGCCGATTTAGTTGTATGTGATGAAGGGCATTTACTTAAAAATGAAAAATCAGCTACATCCCAAACTATGTTTAAAATTAGAACCAAACGTAGAATTATTTTAACTGGTACTCCACTTCAAAATAATTTAATTGAATGTAAGTCAAAACAAATCATTCAATCATTGAATTGAATTCTTTTACTTTTTAAAAGTATTTTCACTATTTAGAAAAACACCAAGAATTATGTAAAATGTTGCCTACAACCAGTAAAATAGCTAGAAACACCGAATTCAATCATAGAGTTAAATTGTTAATATTGCAATATGCTATATTAAATGCTTTTATTTGAGAAATAAATTTTATTCCTCAGAACTGTTAATATTGGTTTTATTATTTTGAAAAAGTTTTCAATCAGGTCTATTCTCTAAAAACAGAAGTTAAATTTTAATATCAAAAATTGGGCGTTTTAAAAAGTAAAGTAATAACATCAGCGTTAAAAAAATAAACCAAGTTTTAACAGCAACGTTAACATTTTACTTTTTAGCACCAGGTATTAACGATCCATATGAAGATTGTTGTTAGCATTGTTTTCTGCTTGTTCATGTTTTTACACCCCTCGATAACCTCTATTGTACGCTCATGCCCATTAGTAACTTGTTGTTATTCTCAATCTAGTAGGCCTATCTGACACACCAGCGTTAAAAAAAAATGCTATTCTCTAAACCAAGTTTTAACAGCGACGTTAACATGTTGCTTTTATCTCAAAACTCAAATCATAACCTTACTTTTTGGTTAAGGACGCCATTTTGATGCATTAAATACGGCGTTAAAATATTAGAGGCACCTCCTAGACATGACATTAATTTTTAACACTATTGAATTTAACGCTTTGGCGTTAAAGTTTTTGCTTACAGAATAGCAATTTGAGGCAAAGAGATGTTAAAATTAATTAACGCTGATTTCAGAGGTTAAAAGTTAACGTTTCGCTTAGAGAATAGACCTGAATATAATCTAAAAAATTTGTATGTACATTTAAATACAAGTGATACAAATATTGTTGAAAATTGGAATTCTGATAGTTTAGAATAATATTTATTTTATATATAATTTATAAATAATAAAATTAATATTTAATTTTTAGATCATTGCATGGTACAATTTGTGAAACCAAATCTTCTTGGAACTCGAAAAGAATTTCAAAATAGATTTGTAAATCCGATCACAAATGGACAATTTGCTGATTCAAATACACATGATTTAAGAGTGATGAAACGTCGAGCACATGTACTTCATAAAATGTTAGAAGGCTCCGTGCAAGTAAGGAAAATATGTCAAGCCAAGAAATATTATTTTTTATTATCTTGAGAAAGATATAAAAAATCTAATCTGCACTTATTTATTAATTTTTTTAAAATTAATTAATATTTATTTTTTTCAGAGATTTGATTATTCAGTCTTGACCCCATTTTTACCACCTAAATACGAATTTGCCGTCCTTGTAAAATTGAGCGAACGGCAAATCAAAATGTATCAACACTATTTGAATAATTTTGCCACTAAACCCGGATCGGGAATGAAAAGTTCTTTATTTTCGGATTTCCAAGCATTACAAAGGATATCAACTCATCCCCGAGTATTACAACTCCGTCAAAATCGATATGATGAAGAAAGAGCAAAACGGGTAATTTATTAATTAGTTTTTTTATATGGAGTAGTTTTAAAACTTTTTGATTTTTATATATTAACAAATTTATTTGATACAGATGACAGAGAGCGAGGAATCGGCAGGATCTCTTAATGATTTCATTGATGATGAGAGTAGTTCTAATGCGTCCTCAACACCAGAATCTTCATCTCGTTCAGATGATAGTAATAATGATGATGCTGATGCTGATGATGATGATGATTGTAAATCAATAAGTTCAGAAAAAAAAAGAAAAAACCTGGAAGAAAACCAGGAAGAAGGAAGACGAGATCCATGAAAATAGAAAATGGTTTGTTTTTTGATTTTTTTTTTCTCATTATTTTTGTTATATAAATTGATTACTTTCAATCCAAAAATATTTTTTTTCTATATGGAACAATAAAAATAGTCTCTGAAATTATCTTATATTTTTTTTTTTTTTTATACAAAAGACATAGACCTTAATTACTTTTGGACTGATATTATAATATTGGGTTGTTCGGAAAGTAATTTCGTTTTTTCCCAACAAAGGAGTTAATTGTATTTTTTCACAGCTAATTTCACACTTGATTTTGTTCCATAAGAACATGAGGAATCCATATATCTCGAGCTTTGAGTTTAAATCTAGGCGTTTCAAGTGATCATTAACGGCCGAATTCGATAAATTTAAATACTGTAATTTTTTTCTTGCTTGAACAGCATTTGATCTTTTCTATAGTAAAAAGGTAAAATATGCCAAAAATGCTGCTTTTTTACTTTCCATATTTGAAAGGGCGCCAACAAAAGTCTACTGCATAGAATCAATCGAACTTTTTCACAAGAAAGCCTAGCTATATCAGCTGTCAAAATATATAATTATTTTCTGTTGTAAGTGTGAAGTTGTGAAGTTAGCTGTGAAAAAATACACTTGAGTCCTTTATTAGAAAAAAATAGAGTGTTAACAAAATAGATGCTTTTTATTTACTAATCAGCTTAATCAAATTATTATAATATTATAATTACTAATTTTTTTCAGGAGAATCTGATAATGAAAATAAAGAAAATAAAAATAACTCGAAAAAAGAATGGTGGGATAGTTTTCTGGATAGTCCAGATAATATGGATGATATTAGAGAAAGTGGCAAACTTGTTTTACTTTTTGAAATACTTAAAGAATGTGAATTAATTGGCGATAAAGTGTGAGTATAAAGATAATAAATACGGTATTATTAATTGCTATAATTTTTTATTATAGATTTTTTTTCTTACGGCAAATTTATTTTTCTATTCGTCCATAATTTATTTTTCTATCCGTCCATAAAATTGAAATCCAATTTTAAAACAATTTTAAATATTGAATATATTGTATCGCTTTAAACGATCACTAAGTAACTACCGTATTTTAAAAACTTTTTAATTCTTTTTTTCTTCCAACTGGATTTATAATCGAGAGATAATAGGTTCCGTTATTGAAAACGATACAAAGTTCATACCATTTGAAATAAATATGACTGGATATTTTATTATGATATTAAATTTTAATATATATTAAGCCGTTCATAGCCGCCGTTTCGTATATCTAAATTTCACATAATAGAGACCAATTCTGCTAAACTGCACATATTATATACTCAATTGATGGCCTTTAGAAAAGAAATTGTCTTATTTTTATTTTTTTCGTTTAGTTTATAATTAGATACGCCAAGATATATCAATAAATTCCGGCTAAAATTTTGGAATCACTTAAAAAAAAACACCTTATCATTCATGCAGATTTAAATGGGTAGAATTTTACACTAAAAAAGGCTAACGACCCACAGCATTTTTCTGGATTATGTAAGAGAAAAAGAAACCTCAAAAGTATTAATACATTTGGTTTGGGCATCAGTTCTGAAATAATCTGTTGTGGGACGGGAGTTGATCCAAAGATTCGTGAAAAATGTTTCCCGTCCAAGGAACACTTGACTACTCGTTTCTTGGTTGACATTTAGATTTTAAAACAATTAGAAAATTAGTGCTTTCCTCATCGGATTATATGGTGCAGTTTTTAATGCGCTAAGTGAGTATAGGAGTGATTCCAAACTTATGGCCTGTAGTAGAAGAATATTAAACTCTAACCTTAATAAGGGCCGGTTGCTTCATCCTGGGTGAGCTTGTTAGCCCCGGGCTAAATGGCTTTTTTTGTAATGCAGAAACCCTCTTCCGGGGGAACAAATCATGTTCTGTTTGCAACTCCATTAAGGCATCTTATAAAAATTATTAAAAATAAAAATTGATATTATCACCCATAATTTAAATAAATATTATTAATATACATTTAAATATAAGAATTTAATTTTTTTTGCTAAAATTTAAAAATTTTCAAAAAAATAAACAAGATTTATATTATGTGTTCACATAACAATTAGTCAATTGTTCCAATCTTCACAACTATTTTGACAAATTGCCAGCTGTGTGGCTCAAATAAAGATAATTTCAAAAAGAAATATACCTTTTATTTTCACCTAACAAGAAGTAATATCAACTGAAAATATTTATATAAATATTTAGTATCAATATTATATCAATTTGCATTCAATTTGAAAACAAATAGTTTTATTAACAAGACATGTGCAATGCCTTAGATGAAGTTAGGAGAATACTCAACAACTTGCAATATATCCTGGATATACGAGTATAATCCTGATAGACATAAAATGAATAATAACAAAAAAACGGTAGATTCCATATTGCATTTATATTATTTTTTACATTTATATTGGTGAAGTTAGGATGCTTGAGTTCATAATACATGTTCGTACGTGTCAACCCAGGGCTAAATCTTAGCCCCACCTTTGGGCCTGGGCTAACTTTAGCCCGGACCTTGGCTCCAATTCCCCATATATCTATATGAAATTACTCAAAAGTGAGGTTAACTCAGGGCTAAATATGGCGACGAGATCTGATGCAAGCGGGCCCTAGCCTATAACATATTTTATAAAATATACAACATTTCATCATTTTATTGATAAAATAAGTAGAATATAAGGTAAAATAACAAATATATGTACTTCTAGAATACTTCTTTTAGCAATAAAATGATGAAATATCGTATATTTTACTATAAAAATAAAACTGAAGTGGGTTTCTGCACTACAAAAAAAGTCGGGGCTAACAAGCTCACCCAGGATGAAGCAACCGCCCAGGGCATGGCTTTTTTTTGTAATGCAGAAACCCTCTTCCGGGGAACAAATCATGTTCTGTTTGGGTTTGCAACTCCATTAAGGCATCTTATAAAAATTATTAAAAATAAAAATTGATATTATCACCCATAATTTAAATAAATATTATTAATATACATTTAAATATAAGAATTTAATTTTTTTTGCTAAAATTAAAAATTTTCAAAAAAATAAACAAGATTTATATTAGTGTTCACATAACAATTAGTCAATTGTTCCAATCTTCACAACTATTTTGACAAATTGCCAGCTGTGTGGCTCAAATAAAGATAATTTCAAAAAGAAATATACCTTTTATTTTCACCTAACAAGAAGTAATATCAACTGAAAATATTCATATAAATATTTAATATCAATCTTGCATTCAATTTGAAAACAAATAGTTTTATTAACAAGACATGTGCAATGCCTTAGATGAAGTTAGGAGAATATTCAACAACTTGCAATATATCCTGGATATACGAGTATAATCCTGATAGACATAAAATGAATAATAACAAAAAAACGGTAGATTCCATATTGCATTTATATTATTTTTTACATTTATATTGGTGAAGTTAGGATGCTTGAGTTCATAATACATGTTCGTACGTGTCAACCCAGGGCTAAATCTTAGCCCCACCTTTGGGCCTGGGCTAACTTTAGCCCGGACCTTGGCTCCAATTCCCCATATATCTATATGAAATTACTCAAAAGTGAGGTTAACTCAGGGCTAAATATGGCGACGAGATCTGATGCAAGCGGGCCCTAGCCTATAACATATTTTATAAAATATACAACATTTCATCATTTTATTGATAAAATAAGTAGAATATAAGGTAAAATAACAAATATATGTACTTCTAGAATACTTCTTTTAGCAATAAAATGATGAAATATCGTATATTTTACTATAAAAATAAAACTGAAGTGGGTTTCTGCACTACAAAAAAGTCGGGGCTAACAAGCTCACCCAGGATGAAGCAACCGGCCCTAAGAGTGCGAAATAAGAAAGTAATCATTAAAATTCTATTTCAATCCATAGGTGTTAATATTAAATTTTTTTTTTTTTTATTTTTTTTTTAGATTGGTTTTCAGTCAATCGTTATTTTCACTAGATCTTATTGAATATTTTTTGGAACATATTGATCAACAGACTCTTGATAAAGAACTTTTGTGCGAACACACTGGCACCTGGATAAAAGGTGCAGACTATTTCCGATTAGATGGTTCAACAATGTGCGATGTTCGACATGCACATTGTAAAAGTTTCAACGATCCTAAAAATATCAGGTAATATTTTTCATTATTAAAGCTTTTGTGGTTTGTATTATTATTATTCTGGGAGTTTTTAATTATAGACTACATTTTGTATTATTTATTTATTAAAAATATAAATATTGTACAACCTTTCGACTGCTTATTCTGTAGTCGTTTTCAAGTACTGTATTCTTGCTCCGACTTATGTCCATTTTGTAAACAGAGACGTCAGCGCCATCTACAGTCATTCCAATGAATCTCCTTTGAATTCAAAAAACTTATTGTAACATCATGTTTTTTATCTAAACACTTGCTTTGATGATTGTGTCTGACTTCATGGGAATGAGTGTTGATGGCACTGACGTCGTTGTATATGAAATGCCTGTAACAGTCCCTTAGAGGTTAGTTAATTTGATTCGGAGCAAGAGTATACAGTACTTGAAAACGACTGCAGAATCGAAATGTTGTACTGTATTTATATTTATAATAAATAATTTATAGCAAAATTTGGGCCCGGGAGCCGTGGCTCAGAGAGAAGACACTAGCTTCTCGCACCGGAGTCCCGGGTTCGCTTCCCGTCCCAAGCGGGAAAAATTTATTTCATTTGATTCGATTACAATCATTATGTGGTCTCCCATAATAATAATATCAAGTAAAATTAATTATTTATAAGTGATTCTTTCTTTTCGTGATATCTTTTCTTAAACCTTTCTACTATTTTTAGAGCGAGACTCTTTTTAATTTCAACAAGAGCTGGAGGTTTGGGAATCAATTTGACTGCTGCAAATAGAGTCATAATTTTTGATGCTTCGTGGAATCCTTCTCATGATATGCAGAGTATTTTCAGGGTGTTTCGTTTTGGACAAATCAAGCCTTGTTATATTTATCGATTTTTAGCTCAGGTTTGGTTCATTTTCTTTATATTATTGATAATTTTTTTAAAATTTTGACCATTAAAACAAGTTCATTGAAGTACCATCTATTTTCTTTTAGGGGACTATGGAGGAAAAGGTTTATGATCGACAAGTGACAAAATTATCGTTAAGTTGTCGAGTTGTAGATGAACAACAAATTGAAAGACATTTTAATATGTCAGATTTAAGCGAATTGTATCGTTTTGAACCTCAAAATTATACAACTAGATCACATGGGCCCCCAAAAGATAAATTACTTGCAGATAAAATGTTAGAATTCCCGCAATGGATTGCTGATTATCATGAACACGATACGCTTCTTGAAAACAAACAAGAGGAAGAACTTAATGAAGAAGAACGTAAAGCAGCTTGGCAAGATTATGAAAATGAAAAGAAGGGACATGTTAATAGTAAGTGTCTTAGCTTTTATTATTAGGGGAATTTTTAATCATAGACCACATTTTTGTATTAAATATTTATTAAAATTATAAATACTGTACAACGTTTCGACTGCTTATTCTGCAGCCGTTATCAAGTACTGTGCACTCACGACTCACTTGAGCGAAAAACTGACCGATTTCCGTCCTTGAGGAAAATATTATTGAATTTCAATCAGGATTTTTTGGCCTCGAGGCCGCCGCCCTTCGGCGTTGAGGATTTCCTCGAGGCGTGTACTTTTCAGGCAGGGCCTTGAGGAAAATCTGATGATGTAAGGGAGCCTTTAAGGGGCTTTCAGGAGGCACATTGAATCTTAAGACATTTTATTTAAATTCGTGAACATTTTACATAATAGAATGCTTTTTTTTAAATTATGATTAATTAAAAAATATTTTATATATATATATATATAGAAAATGCAAAAAAGAGCTATTTTAAAAATTGCAATTTTTTTCTAAAAATGTAAAAATCATTAATTTCTTATTTCTTTTTTCAGCCTCTATAGATCAAAACCGAATGCTGTATGAACATTTCTATAAGCAAAATCTTACAAAATTGGTACATCAAGTAAGTAATATTTTGGTATTATATATATGTTTTTTAAATTCAATTAAAAAAAAAAATGTTTTGTCTTCTTTCTGTATTACTTGCTCTAATTTTTTAAGATTGCTATTCTTTAGTATTTACTTTTAATTTTTTACTACAACTTTATTTAAAAAAATATTTTCTCAATATCCATATAGTTTCAAAAAAAATCTTATAGGTCCTAATCTTTTCTTGTCTTTTCATATGAAGATCCCAATATTATTCTAGAACTTTAAATCCCTCACTTTTTATTTGTTTGAATAATAAATAATAATAATTTTTGTTGATGAAGTAGAGAAAGAGGATAAATTGTAGAACATAACTTATGTCTTTTTTTGAATAATATTATTCTGAAAGAGAAAATAATTTTAAAATCTCTGCTCCTGCAACCCTTCCTTGATAATTTTAAAATTCTTATATCACTTTGAATTGTTTTTAGTTTGCGAACAAAACTTATGAGGAAGTACAACAGTTGGCGCATACACTCACTTCAATGCAAGTGCAACAGCATTTTAAAAATTTGCAACAAATGCAAATGCAACAACAACAAGCAGCACAATTCAATTTACAAAACATGTCTAAAGAAGATCAGTTACGCCATAGACAAATTCAAATGCAAAGACAAATTCAAATGCAAAATCAAATGAGATACGCAATGCAATTTAATAATAGTAAATTCTTAAATAGTGGATCTTCAGGCTTTAATTTACTGGTAAATTTTCTTCAAAAAAATTCTTTATATATATATTTTTTTTTTTTTTTTTTTGAAAATATATTTATTTTATATTATGTTTTTAGGGAAAACAACAGCAAGATCCACTTTCTACAGGTATTTATATATAAATTGCTTTGATGGCCTTGTGCATCCAAAATACCTACTAAATAAATAAATTATCATTTCATAGACGGAGGTAGTCTTCATAATTTTTGAGAGGAAGGGGAGGGATATAGGAAAAGGGGGGTTTATCCTGAAAAATTTTGAAAATTCTTAAGGCTTTTTATTTTAAGATAAATAATTTTACTGTTCAATGTGAAAATTATAATAAAATAAACCAATATTTCATTTTTTTGATTTTATTGGCGACTGCATAGGGAGCGTTCAAGTATTACGTAACGCAATTTGGGGGGGGGAGGGGGGGTTGAACAACGCGTTACGTAACTGGTATTTTAGCAACTTTCCGATACTTTACGCAACATAATTGTGACTTTTAGATAAAAATGGCCACTTGTGCGTTACGTAACGTCTAGGGGGGGGGGGGTCCAGAAAAATGTCATGGCGCGTTACTTGGGGGAGGGGGGGGGGGGTCAAAAATCTTCAAATATTGCGTTACGTAATACTTGTACGCTCCCATACCGGTTAAGACAGTTTCGGCTCATTCCCATCCATCTTATCCAGAATGCAGTCGCCAATAAAACCAAAAAAACCATCCAAACCTCACTTACTGATATCTCACAGCCACATCTCTCCAATCAGAAAAATGAAATATTGATTTATTTTATTAAAATTTTGACATTGAACAACACACGAACAGTAAAATTCTTTATCTTAAAATAAATAATTTAAAACTGTTCCTCTTCTAATTAAATTAAGGCTTTTTGGTGAAAGTATTTATTTCATTATAGTGGAGAATTGGAGATATCAGTCAAATTGGGATTGTCCAGGTTAATAAAACTCCCAGGATACGACATTTCGGCCTGAACTATGTGTATAATTCCCGATAACTGAAGATGGTCAAATAAATTCAGGCCGAAACGTCTTATCCTGGGAGATTTATTAACTTGGACAATTCCAATTTGGCTGATAAAGAATGCCTGGTCCCCAAATAATAATATATATTCATAACGGTTATCGTCAAAAGTCTTAAATGGCCTAAGTTGCCGAAAAGACTGCGTGAATGTGTGTGTGAGTGTGAGTGTGAATGAGAAAAAAGTGTGAATGTTTAAAAAAAAAAAAAAAAAAAATTTGGCTGATATATCCAATTCTCCACTATGATCACATCACAGCCACAACCTCAATAGCAACTATTTATTACATTAAAGCCCCTCCATCACTAAAATGCAACCTATTCTTAAAATATTAGCCTTCAGAAAACTCTTGCCAATTTTTGTCTCCAGCTCTTGGACTATTAACTAATTTTTCACTTCCACTAATCGATTCCTCTCATTCCCTACATAAATCTATTTATTAATATTTATTTATGTAATTAATTAATACATAATTTATTTCCAGGTGTTGAAATCCATGAGATCGATGATTAATCTCTTCACCTAGTTTAGAGGATAATTCATTCCATATTTTTTGAACATTTAAATAATATTTCCAAAACAATTAATAATCTCACTATTTTTATAAATGTCCAGAATGATTATAACATATTTCAAAAAGTCCTTTTTAAAATATAATTTATAATTTTTCTATATTTATAATTTATATACTGTATTTTTGTTTAAAAATGAACTTTTATATAAAACTTGTTTAAAAACCTCTATATGCAAAATCTTAAATTTGTTACATTACTTTTAATAAGATTAGAAAAATTGTTATTTTTTGCATATACCATGAACTTAAAATAATTTTTGTAATATCTCATAAAGCTAATTACACACTAGTAGACTTGGATTCGCAAATGGTATTAGATGATCTCTAGACATTTTCTGAAGTCTTAGGTCTTTTATCTCAAAATGTTCTCGATATCACATGAAATAGACTCAATCTTGAAAACAAAATCGCGATTCCTGGATTACCAGTGTATACTAAGCTTATTGGATTTTGATAGTTAATAGAAATCTTTATATATAAACATACAAATAAATATCACTTCCATTCTTCAATTTAATCTTATCATAATAACTGATTATGTTTCTAGAATCTGATTTTTTGTAAAAAAAATTAAATTCTGAGGATCCAGCTAGGTAATTTGCCTCTATTAAAACATACTTTAAACGGTGTTAGGGCATGTTTTTTTATTTACCTGCCATCACCAGCTCTAGAAAAGATTTTTGCCTTATAGGACAACCATAAATTTGTCATGATATGCGTGGCAGATATATTGTTATAAATAATGAAAGGTATATTTTTCAATATTTATAATGGGTCGTTTTATAACTTACCTACCCCAACATTAAAATAACCTCCCTATGAAATACATGGTGTTTGTCCTTCAGCTATTTTAATGCTGAAGGACCACCATGTATTTCCCCATAGGGAGGCTATTTTAATGTTGGGGTAGGTAAGTTATCAAATACATATATAATTAATATATGTCGTTCTGCTTTGATAAAAATCCCTGCAAAAGCTGATGGCACATAAATAAAGCATGCCCAAAAAAACTATAAATAGAGACCCATTATCTGGTTTTATTCTCGGTCATAATTTTTATTCACACCATACCAAAGGCATACTGATTATTATTTTTTTTTTTTTTTTTAATTTTGGTACTCATACCAACAGTGAATTTTTGAAGGATATTTGGGAAATGATTCAGATTTATAAGTAGTTAGCCTAAATACTGTATTTCTTATTAAAAGTGATTAAAATGGATAACAAATTTCCATTACATTTTTTTTTTTTTTTTGTAAAAATCTTTAAGATTGTAAATTAAAAAAATTATTTTGTAACATATAACCCAAAAATAATCTTTTTTCTATTTATTATGATTTTGTGAAAAAATGAGTTCCTTTTCTCTTTTTTTTTTTAAATTTAATATTTAAAATATACTAAATGTAATTTGTTTTGTAAAATATAGATGTCTATATTAAAATAATAGATTATAAAGTGTAATAATCATATTTTTCATCATATATTTTAATTTAATCCAGGGATTCCAATGTTGATTTTTAGGAGGCTAGTGAACTTTATAGGATTACCATCTTATTGAATTGATTACTTTGATCGAAGTCTTGTGAACTGGCCTGTAAGAGTATCTTAATCTTTATCCTACTAGAAGATTGTGGAATCCACTGCATGCTTCCAAATTCGTGGGAATAGCCAGAGATTGAGGTCCCGAAGTCAACCCAACCGCCACCAAATAGAACCAGTCTCCTAAATTTCAAAGACAGTTCTTCTTCGATACCAAAAATAAACAACATCCATCTCTCCTAAAAATGGCTAAAAAAAAGGGAATCGAAATGTCTAATAAATCTCAACAACCAAGACGAATTCCTGAAAAACTTCCTTCATATCTATATATATACATATATGTATAAGAGGAATATATTTATATAAATTTGTTTTCTCTGGAATTATTCTTACCAAAAGCAACTTTGATAGCAATATTTATCTTTGTGTGAATTAAAAAAATTTAAAACTGTATGAAATCAGAAAAGTGGTTGAAAGTTTTGGATTAAAAAAAAAGTTTGTTTTCAAATTTGGTAAAAAAAAACTTGGATCACCACTAAACTTCTCGATTTATTGCCAACCATTTACAAACTTTAAAAAAACAACTAAGGAAAAAGCTACATTTTTTTTATACCAAATTAATTACCCAAAAAAATGTAAAGAAATATTAATATTGATATAGGAAAAAAAACTAATTTGGCTATTTTGATATAAATATGTTAAAGGTCGACTCTTATTTATTTAAATTAATATAAATTTCGATTCTTATTCTAGATTCTAGGTTCTGAACTGGGACTAAATTTGTATTTTAAAGACTTTAATGACTTCACATGCCGAAAAAAATTTAAAATAATATATTTATCTATTAATTTTGATTTTAAAATGAGCGGACTAAGAGCAACAGCACATGTGAATAGATGTTAGTTAGGCAGCTGTGGGATAGATGGCGCACATTTGCCTGTTTCAAAATGATGTTCATCTGCTGCTGTTGCTCTGCTCTGGTGGCCAACCGTCTTTCGTTTGCTCTCCTTCCAGTTTGCACGTCTGTGATTGATAGTAGGCTTTGCATGTAGTGTTCTACCCCTTTTTAAACGATCATTATGAGATCATCTAACACAAGAGACTTATAGGACAAGAGGGGTCCCGCTGATAACATTATCACTACGGAATGGGTGAGGTCGCGGGCATTCCTCAATGGAAAAGAGAGTTAATTCTACGGCGTCGCGCGGCCGCCTCGCGACCATCCTCGACAACTAGTAGTGGCTTTCACTCTTCGGCAGTCAGCAACATGCGGTTGCTCGTGACGTCTTCCTCACCGTCCTCCGTCGACGAGGATGAAGACCCGGGCTCGGATTCGAGTGAAGAGCTTCAATATGGACCCGGGATTGTCAGTAAACTTAAATCCAAGTATATGTCAATGACATTAAGAGAGAACCAACAACGACCCTCTCTTGCCAGTCTCCGACGTGCAACTAGTCTTGAAGACCTTCTCGATGGGCCTGATAATAATAAACCCAGACCGCGATTTAAGAAGGCTTCTGCAAATACCCCGCCGGATGCTGTGGCAAGCAACAACAGGAACTTGAACCGATACCGACCTATCAATCGAGGAAATGACTCGCTGAAAAGGGCGAGATCCGTTGAGGCTCTAGTCCGGTGCAATCCCCAAGTGGTCATTGTCGAGAGTCGCCTTCGTGGCGAGGATGAGAGAGCCAAGAAAATGACCACGACGACCACAACTCCAGCTGTTCAAAAACAACGTCCTAAGAGACCAAGTCAACCTCCCGATCTGCCAAGAGCTGATTTAGTTAAGCAAACATTACGACTCTTCGAAGGCGGTAAACCTCATGTGGTCAACAAACCGAAGATTTGTCCAAAACCAGCCAGTCCGCCTCTTAGCAGAAAACCTCCTGTGTTCAAGCAAGTGACAATTAAATCAACAGTGTTAAAATCCCCCCTAAACCTTCGGTGTCAGCAAGTCCAGTGCGTAGAGCATCCCCTGTGCCCAGCCCCGAACCCCGTAATGTGTCCCCTATCGGTAATGGCCGTTTAAGCCCAGAACCTCAACCTCCACCAACAAGGACCATTTCGCGAACGGCTATCGAGAACATCCGCGCAGGGGGTACTTCTATTGAATTTTCATTCGGAAATGGAGGTAATAAATCGTACCTGCCTCAGAAACAAGTAGGTGTGATCCGACCCATAGTGGCGACAAGTAATTCCTCACCGCCGTCGACTTCCACGTCAACGACGTCCTCTTCCTCATCATCCAATTCTACATCCAATCAAACAACTTCAACTTTAAGTGATCGGGAATTGGAAAAAAATTTAATCAATCGTTCAAAATCGTTGGAAAATAATACAGGAGGTTCTGGACTATGGGAACAGGCAAGACCATGGAATCAACCCCACAACACAATGGTGTTCAATTTCGCCGATTCGGCCAAACCAGTGCCTGATTACATCGAAAATGACGGACTTATTCTTATTACTCGATCAAAGGTAAATTATACTAATCATTACTACAATCTGATTAAAAATAAGGTAAAACTATCTTCAAATTTCCCTGAAAAGGAAATAAATATATTCGATATATTTAAGCAAAATGTTGAAAACAAGGCTTTTTATCTTGTCTGTTTTAAGTACAGCTTTTATACATATAGGAAATAAAATATTCGACTACCAAAATAATTAATGCCTTTTGTAATTATCTTAAAATGAGTAAAAGAAAGGCAACAAAGCTAAGAATAAAATATATTTTTACTAATATCAAATACAACCACCTAATTATATATATATATCTAATGTCAGGTACGAGTTAATGAATTCTGTATTAATTCTTTTCAAACATATTTCATAATTAATAATTTCTTAATCATATATATATATATATGTATATAATTTTATCTTAAATGTCTTATATTTAAATATAATTATTTTATACTTATATACAGAGACATTTTATGTTCTTAGAAATCTTTATCATACCTATTTCTTAAATAAATCAAATTAATAAATAGTCAAATTTAGAAACGACAGCAAATCAACATATTATTCATAAATAACACCTGATTTTTTAAATTAATTCTTATATTTAAATATTGTTATTATAGAGAACAATAAAATATTCCGGTACTGTCAAATTTCACTTATGTTTTTATTCTTTTTGAGATAATTAATTAAACATATTCTCGAATAGTCTCCTCTCGTTACATTAAACTCTCGCTCGTTTAAAAAAAATATAGTCTATACATAAGTCGCGACCTTTGTGCTCTAAGAAATAGGACAACAATGCGCCCAAAATATATATATATATATACAAGTAGGCTTATAACCCAACAAGGACTGAATGAATGAACAAATAAATTTCGTCCGAAACGTCTCCTTGGGCAATTGGCATCCATAGGCTTTGTTTTTTTGTTTTGTTGCACATATACTAACTACTTCCTCCTAATTTCTTTTATCAAACATTTTATTTTCCTTTTTAATGAAACTTGAAGATTGCTGTTTTACTCGTATTCCAATTTCACTACTAGATTCTCTAAATTCAATTTAATAATTTTTTTTTTGAAAAGAAAATATTTTAAAAAGGTTTTTTTTCCAAGATTTAAAGATTTCAATTATACAAATTTTCAGAAAAAAATCTCATCTGCTCACTCAGAAGTTTTTGATTGATCTGTATGAAATACCTAACATTTTATTAGACCCTAATTTACTAAATACCGCTTTAAGACATATCATTTCTGTTATTTCTTTTAATTATATATAACTATCAAGTTAACATTTGCAAATAGATAATTTTAAATGTATAGTTTGCATTTTTTGAATTGAAAGATTAAATACTTTAAACTTTGCTAATTAAAATGAGTTTAATAAAATGTTCCTCTTTAATAAGAAAAAAAAAATACATCAACCAATTAGCAAATAAAGGTCAAGATTATATTAACACAAAGAAATGAAAAATTGATTAGTAGAGGCATGTCAGACAGGTATCGATTTCGGGGAAATAAAATTTGGGCAATTTGAAGGTGAAGGATATTTTGTATGAATGTTTTAAAATTGATTCCCTTAAAAAATGGCAACTAGGGGGACGTTCCACACGTCTTTTTGTTTTCAATTCCCTTGCATTATCTCATTTAAAAATATTCCTTAGAGCCAAATTTTTTATCAGAGAATTAAAAAAAGCTATTAGCTAATTTTATTTTATTAGATAGGTATAAAATTATCCGATTCCTAGTCATTAGTTTTCAGTAGCTCAGAGCAATGAGCCATCAAGGTCTTAGAAATGCAAATTCATTTAAATAATTCTCTATAAATATTTATAATGTGAATTTTCTCAATTAGAACAAAAAATATTTATAACATTAAAAAGATACTGATTTAAAAAGAATTGTTCATAAAATATGCCCTAACTCTAAGGTCTCTGGATTTTTTTTGTATTAGGTTTAATAAAAATAAAAATATAAAAATCGCATTTTATATTTTTCTCTTCTTGAGCTTGGGATACATGCTCTGGGCCGAAAATATATTTTTTTTTTACTATTTAAATTACACCTCCTATACATATATGCATTATAGGCAGGGCCGGATCTGGGGGGGGGGGGGCAGTGGGTGCATGTGCCAGGGTCGGCAGATATTAAAGGGCGGCAATAAAGAAAGATTTACTAAAAAAAAAGTTCCACTTTAAAAAAAAAAAGGTAAAATAAAATGAATTTTGTATAGAAAATTTTAAGGAGGGTGCTGCAAATTAAATTTTGCCCCACCTAAAAAATCTAGTTCCAGCTCTGATAATAGGCCATAATCTGTATTATAGGAATATGTTTTGATAGATTAAATTATTTCTATTTTTCAAAAATATATTTTTATATTTAATTTTTTTAAATTATTTATTATAATAGTGGTTTTAATTTTAATTATTTAATTAAATTTTATTAATATTAAAATTCCTGATCAAAAGTTATTGTCTTCATGTAGCTTCTTTTCTCTTTTCTAAACTCTATGCCTTCATAGATATTCTTTGCTCTTTTTCTATACTCGTTGCCTCAAGTTGAAATTGGTCTTGTGATATTCTGATGTTTAATTTTTTTTTGTGTTGTGTTCTCTCCTTTCCTTCAATATTCTCATCGAAATTTTCTTCTCAAATGTGTGAGTAGTATTTATAAATAAATAAATATTAATATTTTAATAAAATATATTGGTAGATATAATTATTAATAAGGTTATTTTGATAAATGACAGCACTCATCCGTAGACAGACCCATTCATACCATACAATTCACAACAGAATTTCTTAATTATATTTTTTAAATAATTAGTACAAATTTAAAATTATATAATTCCTTATTTATTATGCCATGGATTCACGATCGTATATATTTTAAATATAATTTAGGGCTATAAACATACAAACACCTTCACAGAAACCTAATCAATTTTCTTAAATTTTTGAATTAACAAATTTTTTTATCTAGGGAATTGTTTTAATGATAAACTGACTCTTCACACATCAGAAAAATTTGCTTGCATTTATCGTATATAACATCATTAATCATTTATTTACTAAATATAATATTTTGAGGCTTCTAATGATTTTAACATGAGAGCTTTCAAACAATTTTTTTTTTTTTAAATTTACTGGTATATATTTTATTTTATTATCAATCTTATTTTATTATTTTACTAATAGCCTATTTGTTCTTTTATATAAAATAGACTCATTCATTTGAACTTAACTTTTCTGCATTGTTTTAATTTAAACCAAATCATTTCATCATCATATAAATTTATATATCTATCCTCTAAGATTATATGTTGATGAAATAGTAGGCACCCAGGAAAATGGGATTTTTTGTTTTGTGAATTTTTTTGAAAATTCATATATCTAAGCTTAGTAATAATTTAATTTTATGAATGTGATATAGTTTTTAATAGGCTATGAAAAATTTTTTATAGCAACTTGTATTGTAGAAGAGATTTTCATCTTTTTTACTTTCTCTTACTCTATATATGTTAATATATATATATATATAGAGAGAGAGAGAAAGTATTGGATTCATGTCAAAAATTCGATGTCGAGATTTTGATGATATACATGTTTTGAGGTCGCCTGAATCCAAAAAAGTGGTTTTCGCGACATGGTCTGTCTCTGTGTGTCGGTCTGTGGGTTTGTGAACAAAATATCTCAAGAACGAAAAGAGCTAGGAGGTTGAAATTTTATATTTAAGTTAGGCACCCCCATGGGACGTGACACGAAGCTTTTGAACAAATTCGATCAAAGAGTACACTTTTTCAGTTTTTTTCGATTTTCTCAAAATTCGCTCCAAAGATTTTGATTAAAATTCAAATATCAATTATTTTTTAGATCCTCTATAAAATGTATATTCTTGTTTTGCCCTGAAAATTGTTTGAAGTACTCTTTACTAATGTCAGGGCCGGCTCTAGGATTTTGGCGCCCCGATGCAGAACATTAATTGACACCTTACAACCAGGGGCGTATATAGAAATTTTTTTTCGGGGGGGGGGTTCTATGTTTTATTATTAAATATTTGATGTAAGTTTTAATCATTTAAGTTGACTATAAACATCATTTCATCATTTGATTATAGAAACCTTAAGTTATAGGGGTTCGATACATTATTGATACATTTGCTATAAAAAAAAACTATAATTTTACTATTTTTGTAGTTTCAATTAATACAATATAGTATTTGCTCAATTAATTTCCTACTAGGTAGCCTAAATAAATAAATAATTTTAAAACTATTCAAATTCACATATTGTTAGAAATCGACCTGTCAATTTTATCTTGTTTGCTTTTGCAATAAGTAGGCCAGAGTCCCCAATATGCACTCTGCTGCCCACCCTGACTCTCTGCCTTCCTTGAAAGTAAAAGTTTACATTCATCGGGCTATTTGTCTCCCACCTATTCGTTATTACTTTTAAATCTTTTCTCAGCATTCTTATTTAATTAAGTATTTCGTCTATCTCATTAAACAAATGAGCCGACAATCATTAGGGTGAAATTAGATTTTTTGTTATTAAAACAAGTTAATTATCTTTTATCTTCTCCATGTAGACAAACGGGAATTCATTCTATGATACATTATTTCCATCAAATAAAAATTTTTAACAAGTTGCTAAAAAACAATTTTTACCTTCTCTTACCCCATATATGAAATATATAGAGAGAAAGTATTGTTTTAATCTTGGAGCGGACATTACCTTTTCTTTATCATAGAACCCCCCCCCCTCCTCGTGGCCGAAGGGCTAAAGTTGTTGACAAATGTCATTAATGATAGTCTTCGGATCCCAAGCAGTCCGATGAATTTATTTAAATCATTTCGATACCAAATGGTATAAATCAGGGGCCACTTGAGGGCCGCCGTGAGATTCTTCACAGAAACAAATAACGCACTAGTAAAATTAATATTTATTAATGATTGCATTTTTTTTATTTAATTTATATATATTTTTTATATTTCATATTTAATGTTAACGTATATATTTCTTTACAATGTGCGTTTAGTATTATTATTATTGTATTATCTATGTTTACTTTAAGAATAATACAATAATAAACACAATAATAATAACTCATTGTTTCAATTTTTCACTCCAAAAAAAGTCTCTATAGTGGGTCGAAGGCGGGCGACGCGGCTAGTATAGATTAGTAAAACATTGAGGGCCTCTCCCATCCCCCAATTTTTCAACTCGCTCCTCTTAGATGATCTTTTAAGTTCATTTCAGCAAATGAAAGTACCAGTAAATTACTCAGCGCCAGTCTTTTACTTTAGCATAAACAAACTTGATTAATGATGACGTCGTCTTGAATTTCACAGAGATTACGAATCCTATAAAAAATATTTATATCAACTAATGCAGATTAAATAATTAAAGCGAATTGTTCCATTAATCTTCCTAAAATAAAATTTTCGCAAAAATAATTTTATTAACTCAAATGATTGAAATTAATCTCCAAGTAGGCGTGGCCCAAAATTAGAAATAAATTATTGTTTGCTGATATATGGGGCTTGGGCTTTTTTCTTAGTTTAAATTCAAGTAATCTCTTTATTTCAATGTCATGAAATGAATAAAAATTAAAAATAAAATTTCGATCAGAGAAAGCAAGGGCATGAGCTCAGGTATCACTCCCTCCCCTCTCCCCCCCCATCCACCCACAATGACTGAAGAATGAATCATACCTCGAAAGAGAGAGAATATATAAAAAGAGGAAGTCATTAGAACTGATGTGAAAAGGGAGGAAATAAGAAGCTTGGATCCGGTTCGTAACACTCGACAACAACAACTACGAGGGTGCAATTTTTTTTTAAACAGATTATGAATATAAAATACCGTTAGTTTTGCATTCAATTCACAATGCCTCCTCCATTTGCCCGTTATTTTAGGAAGATCTAGAATTATATATAAAATTAAATTAATTAGAGTAGCTTTTATGTCACAAACTTGTGAAGATGGTTCAACAAAATATTGAAACATTGGCTAGCGTATTGACAATAAATGAAAGATCACTTGCTGTACTCTTTCTTATTATTAATTTTCTTGTTCAAGGCGTCAGAAACTTGCTTTACTTCCTGAGCGATAAATTTTTATTCAAATTAGATAGATTCCCAATTCATTTGAATAAATAAGGGAAAAATCTAAATAGATTCAGATATCTAAAAAATCTGGTGTGAGTGGTCGCACAGCACACAACTTTCTCTTACTTTCGGTAAGTTGTGTTCTGTCCTTGTCACACCAGATTTTTTTCTTTCGACATATAGATCTATATATTTTCTTTTAAATCGCTCACACTTTTTTCCCATTCATATACACATACACACAGTCTTTTCGGCAACTTAGGCCATATAAGACTTTTTACGATATTTGGTATCCAAATGGCTTAAATAAAATCATCGGAGTGTCTGGGACCCTTGGTCTTCTTCTGTCCTCGCCCTTATTATTCCCGCGGTGCGGGGTCGGCGAACCCTCGACCCCTGGTATACCGCCGATATATTAGAATTCAAAGCAGAGGAAAATATTTATATTTTTTTACCATGGCAACCATTTCTCTCTTATCTTTCCTATAAAAAACAAGAGTAAAGTGGTCTTAAAACAATTTTGAGAGCAAAATGTAAATATAAATTTGAAAGAGCATCTAAAAAATAACTGATTTTTGAATTTAATCAAAATCGTTAAAGCCAATTTTGAGAAAATTGAAAAAATCTAAAAAAGTACATCTGTAGAGTCCTAGTACTTTTTGGCCGATTTCAGGTGACTACCTAACTTAAATATAAAATTTCAACTTCCTAGCTTTATTCCTTAATGCTTTATATTGAACACACACAGACACACAGACAGGCAGACCATGTTGCGAAAACCCTTTTTTTGGACTCAGGAGACCTCAAAACGTGAATATCCATCAAAATCTCGACATCAAATTTTTGACATGAAATCAATACTTTCTCTCTCTCTCTCTCTCTCTCTATAAATATATAGGTAAGGGAAAGTAAAAATTCTCATTTAAAATTTTTTTCACGTTTATAAAATTTTTAAAAATGATTAATAAAAAATCTTAGGGATATTATTTAAGCCTTAAAAAATTCCATGACAAATTCCAAACGGTAAATAGTGCAATTTTTTAATGTTATTTATTATAATTTAAAGATTTGCTAAATAAAAAATATAATACTATTTAAGTGGCATTAGGAATTTGATCCAATTTTTTTCTTTAAAATGATTTGCTTAATTTTTTTTTTTTTTTATACCATTAATTGTGAGAAACGTGTATTTAGAAATTTATTCTAAAAAAAAAAAAAATTTAAATCCAGGTGTGACTGACAGCACAGCACTAACTTTCTCTTATCTTTTGTATTCATAATAATTTTTTTGCTATACCAAAAATATTTTAAAATATATACACTACCCAACCCCTCCAAAAGATTTTATTAAATTTTTTTTCTTAACCTCCAAAAGATTTAAATTTTTTTATAACACCCCAAAGATTTTATTAAATTTTTTTTTTACACCCCCTCCAAGAGATTTTATAAATTTTTTTTTTAGAGGGCCAAGAATTTTCATTAAATTTTTTTTCTTGACGACAAAATTTTATTAAATTTTTTAAGAGCCCGACCCCAAGAGATTTTTTAATTTTTTTTAAGCCTTTCAAATTTTTAAATTTTTTTTTAAAATACCGGCGCCCCCCCCCCCCCCACCCTTCATAAGTTTTGTGATGTAATTACTATCACACCAGATTTTTCGTGTTGACATAAATTTAGTTTCTGATAGTAAACTATATCAGAACCCTAGAAGTCAAATTTTTATCACTCGTATGAGAATATTTTATCTTTTGTTACTATTACAATGGCAACTATTTTTCTTAACCTATGAAGTTTTATTTTTAATTCGTTAAGCTCTTTTTCGACATCGGAGACCATTTAGACACCGACCCTATTTATTTCAATTGATTGGTATCAAATTCAATTGAAATACATTTTGTCGCCTGGGACCGCGAACCCGCGACTTGATACAAATGACCAGCTAACCACTACACCAAGGCCCCGAGGAGTAAAGTGTATTTCAAACAATTTCGGGGTGAATTTGAGAATATAATTTTTTTTTTTAAGAAACATCTAGAAAATAATTGATTTATGCATTTTAATGAAGAAAGTAGTAAGTTTACAGCATGCTCTCCCAAAGCTCTTCATTTCCGCGGACTGCAACGATTGTTAGTTTTACCGTGGATGGAGAGGTGTAACGTACACCCCCGCAAATCTCGCGATGCCGGGGGGGGGGCGAATGTGGGAGCGAAAGCTTTGTAGGTCCTCTGTTTTGTAATTTAGAAGATATATCCTCTCGTCCATGGAAAGTCGAACAAACCTGAGAGAAATACACCACAGTAAATAAAATGAAAATAATTCCTTGGGCGGCCCGGTACCAATTTATCCACAGACCGAGGGGTCGGGGATCACTCGTTTACAGTATATCTGAAATTTAAATGCACGCCGTGGATTTAATTTTTATTTCTAGCTACTCTCAAAGCTTTATATATACAGTTTCAATATATCATTTAAATAGTCCAACTCATTTTTAATTTATTTAAACATTAACTAGACCACATTAGCTGAGAGCTTAAAAATTAAATGTAAATATTGATAATTTCAAAAAGCCAAAGGGAATGGGTTCGTGTCTCAGGTAGTTCGATGAATCTTTTTAGGCATCCGAGGCCATTTAGGCTGGAAGCACACCAATCGAACAAAAAGGTTTTCTCAAAATGCAAAACGTTTTGCTAGAACCCAAAGCACACTGATGGATCAAAAATGTTGTTAAGCAAAACGTTTTGCTTACAGTAGAATATCTTGACCCCGTATTTATTTATTTCATTTGATTGGTAGCTAATGTAATATTTATTTAGGAGATGGCGAAAATACTTTTAAAAATTAGGCTATTCACCTTAACATATTCCCCTTAAAAAGTTTTGATTATTTTATGAAAAACATGACTGCCAATTTTAAATTTTTAATTGTATTGTAATTCATTTCAAGATATTAAATTTTGCAATTTTATTGTATATTTTTTAATTCGTCGTTTTTTTAGTCTATTCAGCGATCTCTTTTCAGGTGTATGAACTCACAATGTTGTTGGCACGTGTGGGAACTAAATAAAATCATTATTCAATTGTATTTTTTTTGCTCGTTTAAATTTTTTTCTTCCTTTAATTATTATATAAAGACGAATATGAAAACAATAGGTGAATGACGCTTTATTTTATTATTTTATAAAGTAACATTCACATATAGGAGGGACTAAAATTCCGTTGGGACAAGTGGAGCGAAAGGCTCAGCTGAGCGAATCGCTCGCTTTTAACGTCAACTGATGCTTAATTACAATT
Organism: Euborellia annulipes; assembly: GCA_023213315.1. Lineage (NCBI taxonomy): Eukaryota > Metazoa > Arthropoda > Insecta > Dermaptera > Anisolabididae > Euborellia > Euborellia annulipes. Next base: position 10,563 of record JAKCPI010025392.1, on the reverse strand, counting down.
ATTCAGGACTCCATTCTCACTCCCCAGATGCATTATTTATTTTACATGATAAAAGGTGCAGTAGCTAAATCACCGACTAAAATAAAAATATCTTCTCCAATATGCTCACTATACAATATAAATAATCGAAAAATGAATCCTTCAGATTTTTTCGAATTAAAGATAACGATTATAATTTTTTCTTTCTCTACCCTATATATTAAATATATATATAGAAAGTATTGCGATCATGTCTAAAATTCTAAAATTTTGATGGATATACATGTTTTGAGGTCCCATGAGTCCAAAAAGTGGGTCCCGCAAATTGGTATGTGGACATTTTTAAGCATGAAGGAAATGAGCTATTAGGTTGAAGTTTTATAATTAAGTTAGTCACCCCCCTAGAACCTGACACGAAGCTTTTGAACAAAATTGGCCCAAAAGTACTAGTACTTTACCGATGTACTTTTTCAGTTTTTTCGATTTTCTCAAAATTTGCTCCAACGATTTTGATTAAAATTCAAAAGTCAATTATTTTTTAGATGGTTTTTAAAATATATATTCACATTTTGTCCTTGAAATCTTATGAAGAACACTTTACTCTTGTAAGATAGGAGAAATGGTTACCATTGCAACATAATATACATGTTTTTCCATTTTCATTAAAATTCATAAATCAACTATTTTTTATATGCCCTTTAAAAAGTATAACAGTAAAATTTTTCGTGAAATTTTATTTGAAATACACTTTACTCATGTACAGTATTTCAGATTTTTCAAATTCATTTACCGGCTCTTCCTTCCTTAGGGCCAATGTTAAATCCCTAAGGGGATTTGCATGTTCATTTCGATTCAAAACCCCCCTTACGAGTCCCCTGTAATATAGGAAGGAGATAGGAGATGGAACTTTTTACACATTAAAAAATTTTTTTCCCAATTCTCATGAAATTTTGTATTTATTTAGGGTTTTCTATTGTATATAAAATAGCCAAATATGATATTAAAATTTTGAAAAATAACCATAGTTTATTTCAAGTAGTAAACATTAAAAATACACACAGTTGCACAACTTTTTTTTGCCGAAGGGTATGATTGTCACAGCCATAAGGGATTTTTATAAATTTTCCATCCCCTTACCAGTAAAAACCAATTGTAAGATTATTTATTCCCTTAAAAACAATTAAAATAAGTACTACTTTGTATCCGTAATTTTATCCTTCGGACGGACGCAACTCTTTCTTCTTAATTTTTATATTTTTAAATTTATTAATTATCAAACCAAAAATAAAATAGGATTACCATTTCTGTAAGCATATGCGCTATCACTTTCTCACCGGATTATGATGTCATTCGAAACATCTTTCTTAGTTTTTCTATCTAAGAATAAATCATAAACTACATTTTTTTAATTAAGAAAAAATGTTAATAAACATATGATAACCTTAGACAAACAACAGCGATCCAAAAATTTAATTCTCTTATCTCAGTGTCTCAACTAGGGGATAGGATTAAACCTCCACCAGAAGGGAAAAAAATAGTAGCATTTAGAGCAAGAATTTATAGTTTTTTTTCACTTCAAATATAGGCCTACTTACCATTTGTTTTAACACCAAACAATAAATTCTTTCTTAAAAAATATGGTGTGACTGTCGCACATCTCACAACTTTCTCTTACCTTCTGTAATCGAATATTGTCTTCTGTGCTTGTCACACCAGATTTTTCGTGTCGTCATAAATTTAATTTCCGCAGGTATACTAGAATTCAATATGTAAAATTTATAAATATGACAATATATTTATATTTTGTTACCATGGCATCCATTTCATCTATCTTTCCTATGAAGTGGAAAAGTAAAGTGGTCTTCAAAAGATTTCAATGACAAAATGAGAATATACATTTTAAAAAGCATCTAAAAAAAATGATTGAATTATGAATTTTAATCAAAATCGTTGGAGCGAATTTTGAGAAAATATAAAAAAAAAAAACTGAAAAACTACATAGTAAAGCTAGTACTTTTTGGCCGATTTTGATTATAAGCTTATTTTCGCACCCTAGGGGGGTGTCTAACTTAAATATAAAATTTCAGCTTCCTAACTCAATTCCTTCATGCTTTAAATTGAACACACACACACACAGACCATGTCGCAAAAACCACTTCCTCAAAAGGTGTATATCCAACAAATCGACATCGAATTTTTGACATGAATCCAATACTTTCTCTCTATATATATTAACTAACATATATATAGAGGTAAGAAAAAAGTAAACCCACCCCAAATTTTTTCTTTATCCAATTCAAATTCATTTATAAAAAAAAAATCTCTTAATTTTTGCGATTAATATTACTTATTAGGAAAAACCTTAAAAAAAACTTAAAAAATTAACTGGAATCTTGAATTTTTTTTTTAGATTTATTAATTCCATTTCGACAATTCTGGATGATTCACCCTTTCTATTTTTCCGGTCTGTTCTTTAGTTGCTATGGTTATAAACATGTTATAGTAATATGTTTAATCAATAATATTTTCAAATAATTTTAAATAAATATTTAGCCCCTGGCACATTGGTAAAATACTCTGCTAAGAGTTATGGGATCACTTACCGACTAAAATGACAAAAATATATTTGAATTAAATTGGCCACAGAGTTGCATTAATTTAATTGGGAAACCCTGTTGGCAGTTTAAAGAAGTAAATAAATAAATAAATAAATGAGTCTGAGAAGCCGAATGGACCTTATACAAAAAAAAAAAAAAAAAATAATAGTAATAATAAAATATCTATCGGCCTAACTTGTAAAGAGAGAATCGGAAATTACAATAGTTTAGTAACTTCCTTAGAGAAATTCAAAATATTTTTATACAAAAATCATCCCTTTTGAGCGCTTATAAAAATATATTTCTAGAAAAAGGAAATAGGCCCAGGCACGTAACCAGAAAATATTTTCGGGGAGGGGGAGGGGTTCGGGTGAATGAATAAATTTTAAAGGAAATAAAATATTTTTTTCTAATTTCTAAGAGTAGTAGGCTTATATAAAATTTCAACATCATGTTTCTCTCTATATATCTCTCTTTAGTTATAATTTTCCGGAGGAGGGGGTTTGGACCCCCATAACTCCCTGTGATTAAACTAAGGGAATTTTCTGAATATTTCAAAACAACACGAGTCAATTGATAGATAATATCATTAATTCTAAAAATTCATTTTGATAATAAATTGATGATATTCTGTGTTTTAACAAAAAATTCTTCTAGTTTCTTCAATTATATTTTACAGTTTTTTTAGATAATAAATGAACTGAAAACACAAGGGCTGTTTGCCCTTAAGAGAAAACTTCCAATGATGGATCAATAGTGAATCATCCAACCCTCGGACCCTCTTCGTTTAACTGGAACTGAATGACTCCAACTTTCTAGTTATTTATGAACAAGTTTTTTAAATATTTATTATAAAGTTGGAATTTTCCCTATTTCCCCTCATCGTAATCGTGTAGCAGACAACAAACAAATCAATAAATAAAAAATTTACTGGGAGAAATAGGCATCAGGTTCAGTTAGTTGTACAAAGAATTAACTGAACTTGATATTTATCCCTCTAAATGCCTCAATGACTATATTATCTTATATCCAATGACTAAATGCACAAAGAGCATAAATGAAATTTCTATCTGAAAAGTGAGAAAGAGAAAATGTATATAAAAATGAGTAATAGGTGATTGTATCTCAAACTATGTTAAGTTGTGAGGCTTTTATCTTAATACTGGTAAAGAAAAAGCTTTTTTTTTTGCTCTTTTTTCAATTCTCTTCTCCCTTTTAGATATTTTTACAGCTCATTTACGGCCCTAAGTGGGTGAAAATTTGTCAAGGCTTTAAACATTCTCCTCCTCTGCTGGTATTGTTAATACTGTATATTAAAACATATTATTAGTAATAATAAAACATTTTTAACTAGGAATTTAGGCTTGGAAGTAAGTATCAAAGGGAGTATCCACCATTTTTTGAGATTTTCTGTTAGAAATGTAGCATATACTGTAAATATGTACTATGTACTGCATGTCATGAGAAAGGAAATATGCGCCTATCGAAATTTAGAAGCTTCTGAGTGCGTTAAAGGATGTCACTGTTCTGTTCTTAAACAGTTTTTCGCGATTATTTCGGGACTCTAATTTTGGAACTTAACCCCTTTGGTACTTCACGCTTCAATTTATAATTTTAACAAATGTATAAACATACATATGTTTATATGTTCGTGTAATAGCACAACGATACCCCAAAAAGGCTGGAGATCCTGGGTTCGATTTCCAGGGTTCGTGGTGCGTTTGGCCCACCAACAAATAAACATACACATTTGGTATATATATCTATAACTTATCAAGTCCGAATCGAGGTATATTGAATACTAATATCTTATTCAAATATATAGATCCCGTTTATTATTTAACTAGGAACTTAGGTGTTGTGAGTTTGATTACCAGTGGCGTCATTTGGGGGGGGGGCAGGGGGGAATTTGCTCCCCCCCCAAGGGCTCTGATTTTTATAAAATTTTATATTATTCTTAATAAAATGCTCCAAAATACATCTACGAGTATACAAACTGTACAAAATTAAACAATTAATTAAATTAAATATGTTTTGGCTAAATTTGAGTACCCATTTGTAAGTAAATTTTAAGAAAAAAAAAATGTTTGCCCCCCCCCCCCCCAAGAAAAAGTTGAAATGACGCCAATCAATGATTACCATTTATAATAAAAAAATTTTTACGAAGAGATTTTAATTTGCCTAAATATAAACGAAAATTTAACATGGTTTTTTCGCTACATTTTGAGAAATTCTCAAGACCTTCATTTACAACGGCTCTTGGCATTTTTTTTTTTAACTTTTTTCAAGCCCTTCAAAACTTGAATATCATAGGTATCTTATTTGATCTTTAATAAAAAAATACTTTTTTTTTTAGGTGGAGTCGGGTGTACGACATTCCAATTCCGATGGCTTTAACTCTTCGGCGCCGTCGCCGCCACCTTCACCACCCTCACCTTGTGATGTGCAATTTGAAGGCGACAATATTCTCATCAACGGACGAAGTAATCTACGAAAATCGCCCTGTTTACGAAAGGTAATTACATCTCACATATCCTTCGATGTTTAGGTGATGAGAAATTATTGTACATTTTTCTCTATTATCTATAAATGATTTTAACAACAACCAACAAACAAGGTTACAATAACTTTTATTAAACAAAAGAAAGTTATTTTTACAAAGTTTGGAGATTAATGGAAGGTAGCCAGAAAAAATATATATTTTTTTTAATAAAGTTTTGGTTGACTTGGGCTGTTTCTCCTAACCTTCATCAAAACTCTATATTATCTTACATAAAATTACATATCTCTTTATCTATCAAATAGATTTATATCTCAGGCGATTTAATTATCGACACCGTTGTTATATTCTCAATTAAATAGTGTTTTTTTTTTTTTTAAATTTGCTTAAGGTCTTTATCGACATCTGAGGCCATTTAAATTCCCTATGCCCTCGGGGCTTGATTAGCGTGCTAACCTCGTATACCAAAAGTCGCGGGTTCGGACCCCAGGCAGTCCGATGATTTTATATAAGCCATTTGGCTAAAATAAAAATGCCTCGAACTGTTAAAAAAACAAAACAATCCAATTATTGGAGGAAATATTTTTTTCATTAAATTCTTTTATTTTTCATTGATCTAAATATAATAACTTAATTACACTTCCTTCTCTCATTTTCTTTTGGCAGTCATCCTAGCAATTAGCAATACTGATTAAATTATAATTAATAATCCCCCCCCCCCCCCCCCCCCCCCCACCCTTAAAAATAAATAAATTTTAATTTAAAATGTTAATGAATTAAAAAAAAAAGGAAAGAGAGGAAAAGTAAAAAAAAAAGAAATTATTAAAAAAAAAAAAAAAAAACAAAAAAAAAAAAATTTTTTTTTTCTTTAAAAAAAACAAACTTCCCCCCCCCCCCTTGAGGGGGAAATATAATTAATAATCTCATCTTCTCTGAGCTCGAATTCGGAATTCATTTCATTTAAAATCCAAAGACTTGACTGAGTGTCTTGCCCACAACTGGATTAAAATTTTATTGCTTTTTTCGAAAATTTATTTTTCTCATTCTCATTAATATAATTTACATGTTAAATAAAAATACTTGATTTCTGGAAAATGTTGTATATTTATATAAGGTACCAACGTTCAAGGTTCGGTTCAGAAAACGTTGAATGGAACAGCCAGTCAGATTTCAGTTAGAATGTAGGCTAGATCGCTTTGTGTTTGCATAATAATTTACACCTGAAAAGATCTATCAATCCGATTCATTAGTGAAAAACCATTTGGCGGTTTTGTAAAATTTTATATTAATTCCTGAAAAACTCTTCTGATATTAGACACTTTTCTTTTTACTATCTCCCAATAAAAACTAAATGAATATTTCTTTTTCCTACTCAACTCAAGTAGATTTTTGTTAATTAATCAATAATAATTAAATTTCCCAATAATTCTGTATTCTATTCATCGTTTGTTTAGGAATATTCTTTAACTTCTGAATGAACAATAGGAATGAAATAAAAGAAATGAAATTATTTAATTAAAGAAGACAGACAAAACAAAAAGAAATGTCGAATCCAAATTGACGAGTTAATTACATATCATTGCTATGCTCACCTTTTTATCTCTATTACACAAGTATTTATTATTCTTATTTGTAATCAGTATAGTATAATAATGAAAAAAAAATTTCTCAATTTTTTCTTTTTAAAAAGTAAAAAATTGTTCCGAAATATCTACAACTAATATACTATTTTCAGAGCATTGTAAAAATATTGATTACAATACTTAATTTTTTTTATGGAAATATTGAAAGAAAATTCAAATGTCGCCTCTGATTTTTAAATAAATAATGGATATTAAAATTTTAAAATATCATTTTTAATGTCACGCTAAAAAGGTGATGCTGACCCAGTTTCTATTGCCAAAAAAACATAAAATGCTATACCTCTATTAATAAGATCAATTTCAAAACTGCCATTAACAAACATTAATATGTTTAATTTAAAAATTGAAAACGTTAACCGATTAAGTAAATAAATTTTCTCATAATTGGAAAAGCGATGTTTGTTTTTGATTGATAAATGTTTGGTTTCCCCTCAATTGGGAATTTCTATGTTAGCAACATGAATAAGCTCACTTCACATGTTTATCCATTGTAATAGGGTAGATTCTAATTAATCAAGACCCAATTTGGGCAAATATTGATTTCATAAATCAATTTCTAATCAGTCGAGCAGAATAGCTATTTTAAGTTTCCAATAGCTGATTTTAAGATCTTTTAATGAATGAATATTCCTCTCGAGGTAGAGACAATCTCACTTTTTTACTTTCTCTTACCTCTATATATATGTTAATATATATAGAGAGAGAAAGTATTGGATTCATGTCAAAAATTCGATGTCGAGATTTTGATGGATATACACGTTTTGAGGCCCCCTGAATCCAAAAAAGTGGTTTTCGCGACATGGTCTGTCTGTCTGTGTGTGTGTGTGTGTGTGTGTGTCTGTCAACAAAATATCTCAAGAACGAAAAGAGCTAGGAGGTTGAAATTTTATAATTAAGTTAGGCACCCCCATGGGACGTGACACGAAGCTTTTGAACAAAATCGGCCAAAGAGTACTAGTACTTTACTGATGCACTTTTTCAGTTTTTTTGGATTTTCTCTAAATTTGCTCCAACGATTTTTTTTTTTAATTCAAAAATCAATTATTTTTTAGATTCTCAATAAAATGTATATTCTCATTTTGCCATTGAAATCTTCTGAAGACCACTTTACTCTTGTACTCCATAGAAAAGATAGGAGAAATGGTTGCCATGGTAACAAAATATAAATATTTTCCCATACTTATAAATTTTACATCTTGAAAATCGAATGAACCGTACTGTCGGAAACTAAATACATGTCGACACAAAAAATCTGGTGTGACAAGCACAGTACACAACTTTCGATTACCGAAGGTAAGAGAAAGTTGTGTGCTGTGCGCCAGTCACACCAGATTTTTTTATTTATAGTTAATAGAGAGGTTGATTAATCCTTCAAAATTATTTTGTTAGGATTAGGTAGATGTAGGCAGTCAGCAAGTGATAAAAAAAACTCTATTTGATTATCGTCGACGTTTCGAAATCACATCGATCCCATCCTCAGGACGATAAACTGTTATTGTTGCTTAAACTGTTAAGCAATAAGCAACAATAACAGTTTATCTTCCTGAAGATGGGATCGATGTGATTCCGAAACGTCGACGATAATCAAATATAATTTTTTTTACTTTCTCTTACCTATGTATATATGTAATATATATATAGAGAGAAAGTATTGGATTCATGTCAAAAATTCGATGTCGAGATTTTGATGGATCTTCACTTTTTGAGGTCCCCTGAATCCAAAAAAGTGGTTTTCGCGACATGGTCTGTCTGTGTGTGTGTGTGTGTGTGTCTGTCTGTGTGTCTGTGAACAAAATATCTCAAGAACGAAAAGAGCTAGGAAGTTGAAATTTTATATTTAAGTTAGGCACCCCCATGGGACGTGACACGAAGCTTTTGAACAAAATCGTCCAAAAAGTACTAGCACTTTACTGATGCACTTTTTCAGTTTTTTTCGATTTTCTCAAAATTTGCTCCAACGATTTTTTTTAAAATTCAAAAATCAATTATTTTTTAGATTCTCTATAAAATGTATATTCTCATTTTGTGATTGAAATCTTCTGAAGACCACTTTACTCTTGTACTCCATAGAAAAGATAGGAGAAATGGTTGCCATGGTATCAAAATATAAATATTTTCCCATACTTATAAATTTTACATCTTGAATTCAATTGTACCCTACTGTCGGAAACTAAATACATGTCGACACAAAAAATCTGGTGTGACAAGCACAGTACACAACTTTCAATTACCGAAGGTAAGAGAAAGTTGTGTGCTGTGCGCCAGTCACACCAGATTTTTATCACTTGCTGTCTGTCTACATCTACTTAATCCTAATATTTACCACTCAGCCATCGAATTTCTTCTACTCAAAATTGTTTTGTTTTATAGATTTAAACAATTTCAACCTATAGATGTAAAAATTCTTGAATAGTATCGTAAGCTGAGGGAGGGGGATTGGGGGCCATACAGCATCCCCGAGGCCTTTTAAGGCAGTCCGGGGCAAATCTATAATCCTAATTAAAAAAATATAGATACGTAGGGCTTATAGCTGGTAGTTCAATCAGGATAGGTGAGAAAGAAGAAGAAAATTCGCAGCTAGTTATAACTAGGAAAAATATTAAAAAATATTTTCTTAAAATAATTTTCCTGAAGCGGATACTGTTTATTCAGATTTAAACTTTTCGGGTGGGTGGTGGAGAGAGATCATATTAATACTCAGCCCCGGGGCCCGGTAGGGCTCTCAGCGGCCCTTCTCGTAAATAATATGGCAACCACTAGGCCTACAATTTTAATAATTTTTATTGCTTAAAACGAGAAGCGAACCTCTGACTCTTAGAACTTGAAGCGAGAAATTAAATAATCTCTGCTCTAAGGGTCAGAAGTGTTATTAGGTCTCATTTCTTTCTTTGCTGTGTTCTATTTATTGTTCCGTTTCGGGTTTAAAATCTATTGTTTATTAATTGGACGTATTAACAAATCACTCGACAATTTTTAAATTTTATAATAGAACAAATTTTTAATTGCCCCCGGGTGTGGCGTAGTAGGTAGCGTGCCTACCTCCTATACCAAACGTCGCGGGTTCGGACCCAGGCAGTGCGATGATTTTATTTAAGCCATTTGGATACCAGATGGCTTAAATAGAAATGCCTGAACCCCAAATTGATTTATTAATTACAACGGTTATCGTCAAAGTCTTATATGGCCTGAGTTGCCGAAAAGACTGTGTGAATGTGTGAGTGTGAGTGTGAATGAGAAAAAAGTGTGAATGTTTAAAAAAAAAAAAAAAAAAAATAATTGTAATTAAGAATTTTTCATTATTGTCTCATTCATATTATTTTTTTATTACGTTCTAAAAGAATATCTAATATTTCTAATAAATAATTAATATAATCTTAACAAACATCATTATGTAGCTTTTCGCTCTATTAGTTGTTTTAATGCTTGTTTTAATTAATTAAATTTAAGATAAGTAACTAAAGAAATGTATCATGTACTTGAGAATGAATTTGAAGTTTTCAATTAAACATCGGCTTTACTTAAAAAGAACTTAATCTTTTAAAGTTGTTTTCTTAAAAATTCATTTTAATTGACATAAATTCGACACTGTTAAAAACTCGTTTTTGTTTTTTAAATTAATATATAATAATTATGATAGAATTTAATTAATCAAAATACTTACTTTAATTGATTTTTTTGTTATTTTATATTTATAAAGCCCAGGGCCGTAGCCAGTTTATATCTCATCTCATGAGTTATTTACAAATTTCTTTCAGTGGGTGGATTGCCTCTTTTACCTGCTTGTATTTAAAATGATAACTACCGAATCGCTGAGCCCATCCTCGTTCGAAATGGAAAACCTTGT
>JAKCPI010025391.1:0-16914 GCA_023213315.1 Euborellia annulipes | reverse complement strand
AAAATACGAGCACTTTATCAATTTCAAGTCCGAATTTTTGATTGAACACCCATGGCTCATTCCCTTATATAGCCGAGGTCCGAAAGGGTTAAATATTTCTGGGGAAAAGTATTAAAAATTTTGAAGAAATTGTAATTAAAATTATTCCAGGGAGATATTTTAATAATTAAAGTCTAATTAAGATTCTATTGGGGTGACAAACAAACCTATAGACACATTCATTCACTAATCAGGTGAAAATTTATCAAAAAATACGACCACTTTATCAATTTCAAGTCCGAATTTTTGATTGAACACCCATGGCTCATTCCCTTATATAGCCTGAGGTCCGAAAGGGTTAAATATTTCAGGGGAAAAGTATTAAAAATTTTGAGGAAATTGTAATTCAAATTATTCAAGGGAGATATTTTAATAATTAAAGTCTAATTAAGGTTCTATTGGGGTGACAAACAAACCTATAGACACATTCATTCACTAATCAGGAGAAAATTTATCAAAAAATACGACCACTTTATCAATTTCAAGTCCGAATTTTTGATTGAACACCCATGGCTCATTCCCTTATATAGCCGAGGTCCGAAAGGGTTAAATATTTCAAGTGGAAAAGTATTAAAAATTTTGAGGAAATTGTAATTTAAATTATTCCAGGGAGATATTTTAATAATTAAAGTCTAATTAAGATTCTATTGGGGTGACAAACAAACCTATAGACACATTCATTCACTAATCAGGTGAAAATTTATCATAAAAATACGACCACTTTATCAATTTCAAGTCCGAATTTTTGATTGAACACCCATGGCTCATTCCCTTATATAGCCGAGGTCCGAAAGGGTTAAATATTTCAAGGGAAAAGTATTAAAAATTTTGAGGAAATTGTAATTCAAATTATTCCATGGAGATATTTTAATAATTAAAGTCTAATTAAGGTTCTATTGGGGTGACAAACAAACCTATAGACACATTCATTCACTAATCAGGTGAAAATTTATCATAAAAATACGAGCACTTTATCAATTTCAAGTCCGAATTTTTGATTGAACACCCATGGCTCATTCCCTTATATACCCGAGGTCCGAAAGGGTTAAATATTTCAAGGGGAAAAGTATTAAAAATTTTGAGGAAATTGTAATTCTAATTATTCCAGGGAGATATTTTAATAATTAAAGTCTAATTAAGGTTCTATTGGGGTGACAAACAAACCTATAGACACATTCATTCACTAATCAGGTGAAAATTTATCAAAAAATACGACCACTTTATCAATTTCAAGTCCGAATTTTTGATTGAACACCCATGGCTCATTCCCTTATATAGCCTGAGGTCCGAAAGGGTTAAATATTTCAAGGGAAAAGTATTAAAAATTTTGAGGAAAATGTAATTCTAATTATTCAAGGGAGATATTTTAATAATTAAAGTCTAATTAAGGTTCTATTGGGGTGACAAACAAACCTATAGACACATTCATTCACTAATCAGGTGAAAATTTATCAAAAAATACGAGCACTTTATCAATTTCAAGTCCGAATTTTTGATTGAACACCCATGGCTCATTCCCTTATATAGCCGAGGTCCGAAAGGGTTAAATATTTCAGGGGAAAAGTATTAAAAATTTTGAGGAAATTGTAATTCTAATTATTCCAGGGAGATATTTTAATAATTAAAGTCTAATTAGGGTTCTATTGGGGTGACAAACAAACCTATAGACACATTCATTCACTAATCAGGTGAAAATTTATCAAAAAAAACGAGCACTTTATCAATTTCAAGTCCGAATTTTTGATTGAACACCCATGGCTCATTCCCTTATATAGCCGAGGTCCGAAAGGGTTAAATATTTCAGGGGAAAAGTATTAAAAATTTTGAGGAAATTGTAATTCATAATTATTCCAGGGAGATATTTTAATAATTAAAGTCTAATTAAGGTTCTATTGGGGTGACAAACAAACCTATAGACACATTCATTCACTAATCAGGTGAAAATTTATCAAAAAAAACGAGCACTTTATCAATTTCAAGTCCGAATTTTTGATTGAACACCCATGGCTCATTCCCTTATATAGCCGAGGTCCGAAAGGGTTAAATATTTCAGGGGAAAAGTATTAAAAATTTTGAGGAAATTGTAATTTATAATTATTCCAGGGAGATATTTTAATAATTAAAGTCTAATTAAGGTTCTATTGGGGTGACAAACAAACCTATAGACAGATTCATTCACTAATCAGGTGAAAATTTATCAAAAAAAACGAGCACTTTATCAATTTCAAGTCCGAATTTTTGATTGAACACCCATGGCTCATTCCCTTATATAGCCGAGGTCCGAAAGGGTTAAATATTTCAAGGGAAAAGTATTAAAAATTTTGAGGAAATTGTAATTTATAATTATTCCAGGGAGATATTTTAATAATTAAAGTCTAATTAGGGTTCTATTGGGGTGACAAACAAACCTATAGACACATTCATTCACTAATCAGGTGAAAATTTATCAAAAAAAACGAGCACTTTATCAATTTCAAGTCCGAATTTTTGATTGAACACCCATGGCTCATTCCCTTATATAGCCGAGGTCCGAAAGGGTTAAATATTTCAGGGGAAAAGTATTAAAAATTTTGAGGAAATTGTAATTTTTAATTATTCCAGGGAGATATTTTAATAATTAAAGTCTAATTAGGGTTCTATTGGGGTGACAAACAAACCTATAGACAAATTCATTCACTAATCAGGTGAAAATTTATCAAAAAATACAAGCACTTTATCAATTTCAAGTCCGAATTTTTGATTGAACACCCATGGCTCATTCCCTTATATAGCCGAGGTCCGAAAGGGTTAAATATTTCAGGGGAAAAGTATTAAAAATTTTGAGGAAATTGTAATTTTTAATTATTCCAGGGAGATATTTTAATAATTAAAGTCTAATTAAGGTTCTATTGGGGTGACAAACAAACCTATAGACAAATTCATTCACTAATCAGGTGAAAATTTATCAAAAAATACGAGCACTTTATCAATTTCAAGTCCGAATTTTTGATTGAACACCCATGGCTCATTCCCTTATATAGCCGAGGTCCGAAAGGGTTAAATATTTCAGGGGAAAAGTATTAAAAATTTTGAGGAAATTGTAATTTTAATTATTCCAGGGAGATATTTTAATAATTAAAGTCTAATTAAGGTTCTATTGGGGTGACAAACAAACCTATAGACAAATTCATTCACTAATCAGGTGAAAATTTATCAAAAAATACGAGCACTTTATCAATTTCAAGTCCGAATTTTTGATTGAACACCCATGGCTCATTCCCTTATATAGCCGAGGTCCGAAAGGGTTAAATATTTCAGGGGAAAAGTATTAAAAATTTTGAGGAAATTGTAATTTTTAATTATTCCAGGGAGATATTTTAATAATTAAAGTCTAATTAAGGTTCTATTGGGGTGACAAACAAACCTATAGACAGATTCATTCACTAATCAGGTGAAAATTTATCAAAAAATACGAGCACTTTATCAATTTCAAGTCGGAATTTTTGATTGAACACCCATGGCTCATTCCCTTATATAGCCGAGGTCCGAAAGGGTTAAATATTTCAAGGGAAAAGTATTAAAAATTTTGAGGAAATTGTAATTTTAATTATTCCAGGGAGATATTTTAATAATTAAAGTCTAATTAAGGTTCTATTGGGGTGACAAACAAACCTATAGACACATTCATTCACTAATCAGGTGAAAATTTATCAAAAAATACGAGCACTTTATCAATTTCAAGTCCGAATTTTTGATTGAACACCCATGGCTCATTCCCTTATATAGCCGAGGTCCGAAAGGGTTAAATATTTCAGGGAAAAGTATTAAAAATTTTGAGGAAATTGTAATTTTAATTATTCCAGGGAGATATTTTAATAATTAAAGTCTAATTAAGGTTCTATTGGGGTGACAAACAAACCTATAGACACATTCATTCACTAATCAGGTGAAAATTTATCAAAAAATACGAGCACTTTATCAATTTCAAGTCCGAATTTTTGATTGAACACCCATGGCTCATTCCCTTATATAGCCGAGGTCCGAAAGGGTTAAATATTTCAGGGGAAAAGTATTAAAAATTTTGAGGAAATTGTAATTTTAATTATTCCAGGGAGATATTTTAATAATTAAAGTCTAATTAAGGTTCTATTGGGGTGACAAACAAACCTATAGACAAATTCATTCACTAATCAGGTGAAAATTTATCAAAAAATACGAGCACTTTATCAATTTCAAGTCCGAATTTTTGATTGAACACCCATGGCTCATTCCCTTATATAGCCGAGGTCCGAAAGGGTTAAATATTTCAGGGGAAAAGTATTAAAAATTTTGAGGAAATTGTAATTTTAATTATTCCAGGGAGATATTTTAATAATTAAAGTCTAATTAAGGTTCTATTGGGGTGACAAACAAACCTATAGACACATTCATTCACTAATCAGGTGAAAATTTATCAAAAAATACGAGCACTTTATCAATTTCAAGTCCGAATTTTTGATTGAACACCCATGGCTCATTCCCTTATATAGCCGAGGTCCGAAAGGGTTAAATATTTCAGGGGAAAAGTATTAAAAATTTTGAGGAAATTGTAATTTTAATTATTCCAGGGAGATATTTTAATAATTAAAGTCTAATTAAGGTTCTATTGGGGTGACAAACAAACCTATAGACACATTCATTCACTAATCAGGTGAAAATTTATCAAAAAATACGAGCACTTTATCAATTTCAAGTCCGAATTTTTGATTGAACACCCATGGCTCATTCCCTTATATAGCCGAGGTCCGAAAGGGTTAAATATTTCAGGGGAAAAGTATTAAAAATTTTGAGGAAATTGTAATTTATAATTATTCCAGGGAGATATTTTAATAATTAAAGTCTAATTAAGGTTCTATTGGGGTGACAAACAAACCTATAGACACATTCATTCACTAATCAGGTGAAAATTTATCAAAAAATACGAGCACTTTATCAATTTCAAGTCCGAATTTTTGATTGAACACCCATGGCTCATTCCCTTATATAGCCGAGGTCCGAAAGGGTTAAATATTTCAGGGGAAAAGTATTAAAAATTTTGAGGAAATTGTAATTTTAATTATTCCAGGGAGATATTTTAATAATTAAAGTCTAATTAAGGTTCTATTGGGGTGACAAACAAACCTATAGACACATTCATTCACTAATCAGGTGAAAATTTATCAAAAAATACGAGCACTTTATCAATTTCAAGTCCGAATTTTTGATTGAACACCCATGGCTCATTCCCTTATATAGCCGAGGTCCGAAAGGGTTAAATATTTCAGGGGAAAAGTATTAAAAATTTTGAGGAAATTGTAATTTTAATTATTCCAGGGAGATATTTTAATAATTAAAGTCTAATTAAGGTTCTATTGGGGTGACAAACAAACCTATAGACACATTCATTCACTAATCAGGTGAAAATTTATCAAAAAATACGAGCACTTTATCAATTTCAAGTCCGAATTTTTGATTGAACACCCATGGCTCATTCCCTTATATAGCCGAGGTCCGAAAGGGTTAAATATTTCAGGGGAAAAGTATTAAAAATTTTGAGGAAATTGTAATTCATAATTATTCCAGGGAGATATTTTAATAATTAAAGTCTAATTAAGGTTCTATTGGGGTGACAAACAAACCTATAGACACATTCATTCACTAATCAGGTGAAAATTTATCAAAAAATACGAGCACTTTATCAATTTCAAGTCCGAATTTTTGATTGAACACCCATGGCTCATTCCCTTATATAGCCGAGGTCCGAAAGGGTTAAATATTTCAGGGGAAAAGTATTAAAAATTTTGAGGAAATTGTAATTCTAATTATTCCAGGGAGATATTTTAATAATTAAAGTCTAATTAAGGTTCTATTGGGGTGACAAACAAACCTATAGACACATTCATTCACTAATCAGGTGAAAATTTATCAAAAAATACGAGCACTTTATCAATTTCAAGTCCGAATTTTTGATTGAACACCCATGGCTCATTCCCTTATATAGCCGAGGTCCGAAAGGGTTAAATATTTCAGGGGAAAAGTATTAAAAATTTTGAGGAAATTGTAATTCATAATTATTCCAGGGAGATATTTTAATAATTAAAGTCTAATTAAGGTTCTATTGGGGTGACAAACAAACCTATAGACACATTCATTCACTAATCAGGTGAAAATTTATCAAAAAATACGAGCACTTTATCAATTTCAAGTCCGAATTTTTGATTGAACACCCATGGCTCATTCCCTTATATAGCCGAGGTCCGAAAGGGTTAAATATTTCAAGGGAAAAGTATTAAAAATTTTGAGGAAATTGTAATTTTAATTATTCCAGGGAGATATTTTAATAATTAAAGTCTAATTAAGGTTCTATTGGGGTGACAAACAAACCTATAGACACATTCATTCACTAATCAGGTGAAAATTTATCAAAAAATACGAGCACTTTATCAATTTCAAGTCCGAATTTTTGATTGAACACCCATGGCTCATTCCCTTATATAGCCGAGGTCCGAAAGGGTTAAATATTTCAGGGGAAAAGTATTAAAAATTTTGAGGAAATTGTAATTCATAATTATTCCAGGGAGATATTTTAATAATTAAAGTCTAATTAAGGTTCTATTGGGGTGACAAACAAACCTATAGACACATTCATTCACTAATCAGGTGAAAATTTATCAAAAAATACGAGCACTTTATCAATTTCAAGTCCGAATTTTTGATTGAACACCCATGGCTCATTCCCTTATATAGCCGAGGTCCGAAAGGGTTAAATATTTCAAGGGAAAAGTATTAAAAATTTTGAGGAAATTGTAATTCATAATTATTCCAGGGAGATATTTTAATAATTAAAGTCTAATTAAGGTTCTATTGGGGTGACAAACAAACCTATAGACACATTCATTCACTAATCAGGTGAAAATTTATCAAAAAATACGAGCACTTTATCAATTTCAAGTCCGAATTTTTGATTGAACACCCATGGCTCATTCCCTTATATAGCCGAGGTCCGAAAGGGTTAAATATTTCAGGGGAAAAGTATTAAAAATTTTGAGGAAATTGTAATTCATAATTATTCCAGGGAGATATTTTAATAATTAAAGTCTAATTAAGGTTCTATTGGGGTGACAAACAAACCTATAGACACATTCATTCACTAATCAGGTGAAAATTTATCAAAAAATACGAGCACTTTATCAATTTCAAGTCCGAATTTTTGATTGAACACCCATGGCTCATTCCCTTATATAGCCGAGGTCCGAAAGGGTTAAATATTTCAGGGGAAAAGTATTAAAAATTTTGAGGAAATTGTAATTCATAATTATTCCAGGGAGATATTTTAATAATTAAAGTCTAATTAAGGTTCTATTGGGGTGACAAACAAACCTATAGACACATTCATTCACTAATCAGGTGAAAATTTATCAAAAAATACGAGCACTTTATCAATTTCAAGTCCGAATTTTTGATTGAACACCCATGGCTCATTCCCTTATATAGCCGAGGTCCGAAAGGGTTAAATATTTCAGGGGAAAAGTATTAAAAATTTTGAGGAAATTGTAATTCATAATTATTCCAGGGAGATATTTTAATAATTAAAGTCTAATTAAGGTTCTATTGGGGTGACAAACAAACCTATAGACACATTCATTCACTAATCAGGTGAAAATTTATCAAAAAATACGAGCACTTTATCAATTTCAAGTCCGAATTTTTGATTGAACACCCATGGCTCATTCCCTTATATAGCCGAGGTCCGAAAGGGTTAAATATTTCAGGGGAAAAGTATTAAAAATTTTGAGGAAATTGTAATTCTAATTATTCCAGGGAGATATTTTAATAATTAAAGTCTAATTAAGGTTCTATTGGGGTGACAAACAAACCTATAGACACATTCATTCACTAATCAGGTGAAAATTTATCAAAAAATACGAGCACTTTATCAATTTCAAGTCCGAATTTTTGATTGAACACCCATGGCTCATTCCCTTATATAGCCGAGGTCCGAAAGGGTTAAATATTTCAGGGAAAAGTATTAAAAATTTTGAGGAAATTGTAATTCATAATTATTCCAGGGAGATATTTTAATAATTAAAGTCTAATTAAGGTTCTATTGGGGTGACAAACAAACCTATAGACACATTCATTCACTAATCAGGTGAAAATTTATCAAAAAATACGAGCACTTTATCAATTTCAAGTCCGAATTTTTGATTGAACACCCATGGCTCATTCCCTTATATAGCCGAGGTCCGAAAGGGTTAAATATTTCAGGGGAAAAGTATTAAAAATTTTGAGGAAATTGTAATTCATAATTATTCACAGGGAGATATTTTAATAATTAAAGTCTAATTAAGGTTCTATTGGGGTGACAAACAAACCTATAGACACATTCATTCACTAATCAGGTGAAAATTTATCAAAAAATACGAGCACTTTATCAATTTCAAGTCCGAATTTTTGATTGAACACCCATGGCTCATTCCCTTATATAGCCGAGGTCCGAAAGGGTTAAATATTTCAGGGGAAAAGTATTAAAAATTTTGAGGAAATTGTAATTCTAATTATTCCAGGGAGATATTTTAATAATTAAAGTCTAATTAAGGTTCTATTGGGGTGACAAACAAACCTATAGACACATTCATTCACTAATCAGGTGAAAATTTATCAAAAAATACGAGCACTTTATCAATTTCAAGTCCGAATTTTTGATTGAACACCCATGGCTCATTCCCTTATATAGCCGAGGTCCGAAAGGGTTAAATATTTCAGGGGAAAAGTATTAAAAATTTTGAGGAAATTGTAATTCATAATTATTCCAGGGAGATATTTTAATAATTAAAGTCTAATTAAGGTTCTATTGGGGTGACAAACAAACCTATAGACACATTCATTCACTAATCAGGTGAAAATTTATCAAAAAATACGAGCACTTTATCAATTTCAAGTCCGAATTTTTGATTGAACACCCATGGCTCATTCCCTTATATAGCCGAGGTCCGAAAGGGTTAAATATTTCAGGGGAAAAGTATTAAAAATTTTGAGGAAATTGTAATTCATAATTATTCCAGGGAGATATTTTAATAATTAAAGTCTAATTAAGGTTCTATTGGGGTGACAAACAAACCTATAGACACATTCATTCACTAATCAGGTGAAAATTTATCAAAAAATACGAGCACTTTATCAATTTCAAGTCCGAATTTTTGATTGAACACCCATGGCTCATTCCCTTATATAGCCGAGGTCCGAAAGGGTTAAATATTTCAGGGAAAAGTATTAAAAATTTTGAGGAAATTGTAATTCAAATTATTCCAGGGAGATATTTTAATAATTAAAGTCTAATTAAGGTTCTATTGGGGTGACAAACAAACCTATAGACACATTCATTCACTAATCAGGTGAAAATTTATCAAAAAATACGAGCACTTTATCAATTTCAAGTCCGAATTTTTGATTGAACACCCATGGCTCATTCCCTTATATAGCCGAGGTCCGAAAGGGTTAAATATTTCAGGGGAAAAGTATTAAAAATTTTGAGGAAATTGTAATTCAAATTATTCCAGGGAGATATTTTAATAATTAAAGTCTAATTAAGGTTCTATTGGGGTGACAAACAAACCTATAGACACATTCATTCACTAATCAGGTGAAAATTTATCAAAAAATACGAGCACTTTATCAATTTCAAGTCCGAATTTTTGATTGAACACCCATGGCTCATTCCCTTATATAGCCGAGGTCCGAAAGGGTTAAATATTTCAGGGAAAAGTATTAAAAATTTTGAGGAAATTGTAATTCAAATTATTCCAGGGAGATATTTTAATAATTAAAGTCTAATTAAGGTTCTATTGGGGTGACAAACAAACCTATAGACACATTCATTCACTAATCAGGTGAAAATTTATCAAAAAATACGAGCACTTTATCAATTTCAAGTCCGAATTTTTGATTGAACACCCATGGCTCATTCCCTTATATAGCCGAGGTCCGAAAGGGTTAAATATTTCAGGGGAAAAGTATTAAAAATTTTGAGGAAATTGTAATTCAAATTATTCCAGGGAGATATTTTAATAATTAAAGTCTAATTAAGGTTCTATTGGGGTGACAAACAAACCTATAGACACATTCATTCACTAATCAGGTGAAAATTTATCAAAAAATACGAGCACTTTATCAATTTCAAGTCCGAATTTTTGATTGAACACCCATGGCTCATTCCCTTATATAGCCGAGGTCCGAAAGGGTTAAATATTTCAGGGGAAAAGTATTAAAAATTTTGAGGAAATTGTAATTCAAATTATTCCAGGGAGATATTTTAATAATTAAAGTCTAATTAAGGTTCTATTGGGGTGACAAACAAACCTATAGACACATTCATTCACTAATCAGGTGAAAATTTATCAAAAAATACGAGCACTTTATCAATTTCAAGTCCGAATTTTTGATTGAACACCCATGGCTCATTCCCTTATATAGCCGAGGTCCGAAAGGGTTAAATATTTCAGGGGAAAAGTATTAAAAATTTTGAGGAAATTGTAATTCTAATTATTCCAGGGAGATATTTTAATAATTAAAGTCTAATTAAGGTTCTATTGGGGTGACAAACAAACCTATAGACACATTCATTCACTAATCAGGTGAAAATTTATCAAAAAATACGAGCACTTTATCAATTTCAAGTCCGAATTTTTGATTGAACACCCATGGCTCATTCCCTTATATAGCCGAGGTCCGAAAGGGTTAAATATTTCAGGGAAAAGTATTAAAAATTTTGAGGAAATTGTAATTCTAATTATTCCAGGGAGATATTTTAATAATTAAAGTCTAATTAAGGTTCTATTGGGGTGACAAACAAACCTATAGACACATTCATTCACTAATCAGGTGAAAATTTATCAAAAAATACGAGCACTTTATCAATTTCAAGTCCGAATTTTTGATTGAACACCCATGGCTCATTCCCTTATATAGCCGAGGTCCGAAAGGGTTAAATATTTCAGGGAAAAGTATTAAAAATTTTGAGGAAATTGTAATTCTAATTATTCCAGGGAGATATTTTAATAATTAAAGTCTAATTAAGGTTCTATTGGGGTGACAAACAAACCTATAGACACATTCATTCACTAATCAGGTGAAAATTTATCAAAAAATACGAGCACTTTATCAATTTCAAGTCCGAATTTTTGATTGAACACCCATGGCTCATTCCCTTATATAGCCGAGGTCCGAAAGGGTTAAATATTTCAGGGGAAAAGTATTAAAAATTTTGAAGAAATTTTAATTCTAATTATTCCAATTGAGATATTTTAATAATTAAAGTCTAATTGAGGTTCTATTGGGGGTGACAAACAAACGAAGTATAAAAGTTGTGGTGGATGGAACATCATCTGAATCGTTCTCCACAAACTCTGGTGTTCTCCAAGGCTCCGTAATCTCCTCCACACTCTTCCTGATTTATATAAACGACCTTATTGATCAAACGGCAAACCCCACACAATGTTACGCCGACGATAGCACTCTACACGGCAAACCATCACTCCGGAATAATCGAATCAATGTTGCCTCCTCAATTACTCTCGACCTAGACAAACTGAATAAATGAGGCTCTCAAAATTTAGTTAACTTTAATTCAAACAAGACTCAATGTTGTCTAATTTCTAGGCGCGAAAATAAAGATTTCCCTGATATTCACTTCGATTCGAATACCCTGAAAATGTGTGACAGCCTATCCATGTTGGGCGTCTCTGTCGCATCTGACCTGTCTTGGAATGAACACATCTCCTCTGTAGCGAAATCTGCAGCAAGGAAGATTGGCTTCTTATTCAGGTCCAAGCGATTTTACAAACCCCCACAACTTCTCACCATCTACAAGGCCCAAATCCGCCCCTGTCTCGAATACGGCTCTCATCTATGGAGAGGAGCCTCAAAATATTCTCTTGCTACCCTTGATGCAATTCAGAAACGAGCCGTCAGGCTAATTGACGATTCTACCCTCACCGACTCCCTCGACTCGCTGGCTCATCGAAGAAACGTCTCTGCCCTTTCCCTTTTCTATAGATACTATCACGGCAGGTGCTCTGATGAGATAAAATCAATAATTCCCCCCAAAGCATGCTTTGCACGTAGCACGCGTTTTGCCGACTCCCAACACTCTTTCGCGGTCAAATTAGAAAAGTGCCGGACCACTTCATTCGCCAATTCATATATCCCCATGACTTCAAGGAACTGGAACTCTCTCCCAGCCTCCATCTTTCCCAGCACTTATAATCTTCAAACCTTCAAAACCGGAGTGCATAGACACCTACGTCTACACCCTCTCACTTAATCAACTTTCCCTTCTCTTCGGTAATGCAAGGGTCTTTCGAGATCCATAGGGGCTGCATCTTTACTGGTACACCCCTTCTTGCATTCGATTGCATTAAAAAAAAAAAAAAAAAACTAATATACACATTCATTCACTAATCAGGTGACAATTTATTAAAAAAATACGAGCACTTTATCAATTTCAAGTCCGAATTTTTGATTGAACACCCATGGCTCATTCCCTTATATAGCCGAGGTCCGAAAGGGTTAAATATTTCAAGGGGAAAAGTATTAAAAATTTTGAGGAAATTGTAATTCTAATTATTACAAGGGAGATATTTTAATAATTAAAGTCTAATTAAGGTTCTATTGGGGTGACAAACAAACTTATAGACACATTCATTCACTAATCAGGTGAAAATTTATTAAAAAATACGAGCACTTTATCAATTTCAAGTCCGAATTTTTGATTGAACACCCATGGCTCATTCCCTTATATAGCCGAGGTCCGAAAGGGTTAAATATTTCAAGGGAAAAGTATTAAAAATTTTGAGGAAATTGTAATTCTAATTATTCCAGTGGAGATATTTTAATAATTAAAGTCTAATTAAGGTTCTATTGGGGGTGACAAACAAACCTATAGACACATTCATTCACTAATCAGGTGAAAATTTATCAAAAAATACGAGCACTTTATCAATTTCAAGTCCGAATTTTTGATTGAACACCCATGGCTCATTCCCTTATATAGCCGAGGTCCGAAAGGGTTAAATATTTCAGGGGAAAAGTATTAAAAATTTTGAGGAAATTGTAATTCTAATTATTACAATGGAGATATTTTAATAATTAAAGTCTAATCAAGATTCTATTGGGGTGACAAACAAACTTATAGACACATTCATTCACTAATCAGGTGAAAATTTATCAAAAAATACGAGCACTTTATCAATTTCAAGTCCGAATTTTTGATTGAACACCCATGGCTCATTCCCTTATATAGCCTGAGGTCCGAAAGGGTTAAATATTTCAGGGGAAAAGTATTAAAAATTTTGAGGAAATTTTAATTCTAATTATTCAAGGGAGATATTTTAATAATTAAAGTCTAATTAAGATTCTATTGGGGTGACAAACAAACCTATAGACACATTCATTCACTAATCAGGTGAAAATTTATCAAAAAATACGACCACTTTATCAATTTCAAGTCCGAATTTTTGATTGAACACCCATGGCTCATTCCCTTATATAGCCGAGGTCCGAAAGGGTTAAATATTTCAAGGGGAAAAGTATTAAAAATTTTGAGGAAATTGTAATTCTAATTATTCAAGGGAGATATTTTAATAATTAAAGTCTAATTAAGGTTCTATTGGGGTGACAAACAAACCTATAGACACATTCATTCACTAATCAGATGAAAATTTATCATAAAAATACGACCACTTTATCAATTTCAAGTCCGAATTTTTGATTGAACACCCATGGCTCATTCCCTTATATAGCCGAGGTCCGAAAGGGTTAAATATTTCAAGGGGAAAAGTATTAAAAATTTTGAGGAAATTGTAATTCATAATTATTCCAGGGAGATATTTTAATAATTAAAGTCTAATTAAGGTTCTATTGGGGTGACAAACAAACCTATAGACACATTCATTCACTAATCAGGTGAAAATTTATCAAAAAATACGAGCACTTTATCAATTTCAAGTCCGAATTTTTGATTGAACACCCATGGCTCATTCCCTTATATAGCCCTGAGGTCCAAAAGGGTTAAATATTTCAAGGGGAAAAGTATTAAAAATTTTGAGGAAAATGTAATTCAAATTATCTCAAGAATTTTTAGATATTTTATCAATCCTGAAATACTTAACCCTTTTCGGACCTCGGCTATATAAGGGAATGAGCCATGGGTGTTCAATCAAAAATTCGACTTGAAATTGATAAAGTGCTCGTATTTTTTGATAAATTTTCACCTGATTAGTGAATGAATGTGTCTATAGGTTTGTTTGTCACCCCAATAGAATCTTAATTAGACTTTAATTATTAAAATATCTCCCTTGAATAATTAGAATTACAATTTCCTCAAAATTTTTAATACTTTTTCCCTGAAATATTTAACCCTTTCGGACCTCGGCTATATAAGGGAATGAGCCATGGGTGTTCAATCAAAAATTCGGACTTGAAATTGATAAAGTGCTCGTATTTTTTGATAAATTTTCACCTGATTAGTGAATGAATGTGTCTATAGGTTTGTTTGTCACCCCAATAGAACCTTAATTAGACTTTAATTATTAAAATATCTCCCTGGAATAATTAGAATTACAATTTCCTCAAAATTTTTAATACTTTTCCCCTGAAATATTTAACCCTTTCGGACCTCGGCTATATAAGGGAATGAGCCATGGGTGTTCAATCAAAAATTCGGACTTGAAATTGATAAAGTGCTCGTATTTTTTGATAAATTTTCACCTGATTAGTGAATGAATGTGTCTATAGGTTTGTTTGTCACCCCAATAGAACCTTAATTAGACTTTAATTATTAAAATATCTCCCTGGAATAATTAGAATTACAATTTCCTCAAAATTTTTAATACTTTTCCCCTGAAATATTTAACCCTTTCGGACCTCGGCTATATAAGGGAATGAGCCATGGGTGTTCAATCAAAAATTCGGACTTGAAATTGATAAAGTGCTCGTATTTTTTGATAAATTTTCACCTGATTAGTGAATGAATGTGTCTATAGGTTTGTTTGTCACCCCAATAGAACCTTAATTAGACTTTAATTATTAAAATATCTCCCTGGAATAATTAGAATTACAATTTCCTCAAAATTTTTAATACTTTTCCCCTGAAATATTTAACCCTTTCGGACCTCGGCTATATAAGGGAATGAGCCATGGGTGTTCAATCAAAAATTCGGACTTGAAATTGATAAAGTGCTCGTATTTTTTGATAAATTTTCACCTGATTAGTGAATGAATGTGTCTATAGGTTTGTTTGTCACCCCAATAGAACCTTAATTAGACTTTAATTATTAAAATATCTCCCTGGAATAATTAGAATTACAATTTCCTCAAAATTTTTAATACTTTTCCCCTGAAATATTTAACCCTTTCGGACCTCGGCTATATAAGGGAATGAGCCATGGGTGTTCAATCAAAAATTCGGACTTGAAATTGATAAAGTGCTCGTATTTTTTGATAAATTTTCACCTGATTAGTGAATGAATGTGTCTATAGGTTTGTTTGTCACCCCAATAGAACCTTAATTAGACTTTAATTATTAAAATATCTCCCTTGAATAATTAGAATTACAATTTCCTCAAAATTTTTAATACTTTTCCCCTGAAATATTTAACCCTTTCGGACCTCGGCTATATAAGGGAATGAGCCATGGGTGTTCAATCAAAAATTCGGACTTGAAATTGATAAAGTGCTCGTATTTTTTGATAAATTTTCACCTGATTAGTGAATGAATGTGTCTATAGGTTTGTTTGTCACCCCAATAGAACCTTAATTAGACTTTAATTATTAAAATATCTCCCTGGAATAATTAGAATTACAATTTCCTCAAAATTTTTAATACTTTTCCCCTTGAAATATTTAACCCTTTCGGACCTCAGGCTATATAAGGGAATGAGCCATTGGAGATTCAATAAAGCCTCTTTAGAAAAAAATGGAGAGGGAGAGGCGCGCCCTGAAGAATGCTGGTGAGCTCGACCAAGGATAATATTTTTGCCAAGTCCAATTACTTGTTCTATTCCTTCATTGTTTTTTCCTTAAATTGTAAAAAAAATTTGTTAAAATTGTTAAACTTGTTATATTATTAAAATTGTTAAATTTTGTTAAATCTATTAAATCTATTAAATTGTTAAATTTGTCATTAGGACAAAAAAAAAAAAAAAAATATATATATATGTAAATAATAAAATATTATAAAAATCTCATTCCCCCCCCCCCCCCCCATCTGCCTGTCCACCCTTATTTATTCCTTTTGTATATTACCTCATCTTCCTTCTTTTCTCTTCCTTCTTTTCATAAATTCGGCGAGGTTTCTTCAGCTTTTTCCTCGCCAAATACCTATTAATAATTTCCTTTTTTTAAAAAAAAAAAAAAAAAAATTTTTTAATATTGTTATAAATAAAAAAAAAAATAGAATAAGAACAAAGAATGTAATAACCCCGAATGTCTTCCTGGGCAATGTGGGTTAAAATGTATTATATTAGTGCTAGATCCCAAAATGTTAGGGGATCTAAAAAAAAAAATCATACCTGTAACATAATTGCTGAATAAAACTAACATTTTAAAACTAAAAAAAAAGGGTAGTTCAATCAAAATTCGGACTTGAAATTGATAAAGTGGTCGTTTTTTATGATAAATTTTCACCTGATTTAGTCAGTGAATGTGTATATAGGTTTGTTTGGCAGCCCCAATAGAAGCTTAATTAGAATTTAATTATTAAAATATCTCCAATGAATAATTTGAATTACAATTTCCTCAAAATTTTTAATACTTTTTCCTGAAATATTTAACCCTTTCGACCTCGTCTATATAAGGGAATGAGCCATGGGTGTTCAATCA
>JAKCPI010025390.1:0-12187 GCA_023213315.1 Euborellia annulipes | reverse complement strand
TCGAAATAAATTTCGGGGTAATATTCAAGGGGGCTGGCAATAACAAAGGGTTGAGCGACATCATAAATTTTATAAATTTTGGATGTTCGACAACAAATTTTGTGATCAACCCCAAAGAATAAATCAAGTTATAAAGTGTATCGAAACCTTCATCAGTTCTAGATAACTTCACAATCTCTGCGAGACTATGAAACTATGGACCATAGCTTTTTGCAACTGTAAAATGGTAAGAGAAAATTTGGGAAAAGTAAATTTTGGAATATGTCAGAGCGTAAGAGCTGTTTAATTATTTATTAAGAAAATTCAAAGGAGAAGTACAAATAGTTTTCACTAGACACAACTGGTTGAATCTAAATGACTGATTGTCGTCAGAGATCAGTTTCAAAGGCTTGGTGTTTAATTGCCTTGTAATTAGCTGGGCAAGCTCATTTATCTTTTGACCATTTCTGATTTTTATTTAATTTAGTTATTTGTAATAGAAGCAATAAAGTCTATTTACTAGGAGTGGGTTTTCAAATGATTTTTGAGGTGGTCCTTTCGTAAAAAACTCTTATTGCAGTGATCACAGAAAAAAGGCTTTTCGCCTGTATGAATTAATAAATGGGCTTTTGAGTCCACTCTTTTCGCAAGAAACGCTTATCACATTGATCACAGACGAAAGGCTTTTCGCCAGTATGAATTAATAAATGGCTTTTGAGTTCACCTTTTCGCGAGAAACGCTTATCACATTGATCACAGACGAAAGGCTTTTCCCCCCTATGAATAAGTAAATGTTTTTTGAGATTATTCTTGGCTGAGAAAGCCTTCTCACATTGATCACAGACGAAAGGCTTTTCGCCCGTATGAATTAATAAATGGCTTTTGAGTTCACCTTTTCGCAAGAAACGCTTATCACATTGATCACAGACGAAAGGCTTTTCGCCTCTATGAATTAATAAATGGTTTTTGAGATTAGCTCTTGGCTGAGAAAGCCTTCTCGCATTGATCACAGACGAAAGGCTTTTCGCCCGTATGAATTAATAAATGGTTTTTGAGATCACACTTTTCGTGAGAAACCCTTATCACATTGATCACAGACGAAAGGCTTTTCGCCCGTATGAATTAATAAATGGCTTTTGAGTTCACCTTTTCGCAAGAAACGCTTATCACATTGATCACAGACGAAAGGCTTTTCGCCCGTATGAATTAATAAATGGCTTTTGAGTTCACCTTTTCGCAAGAAACGCTTATCACATTGATCACAGACGAAAGGCTTTTCGCCTCTATGAATAAATAAATGGTTTTTGAGATTATTCTTTGCTGAGAAACGCCTTCTCACATTGATCACAGACGAAAGGCTTTTCGCCCGTATGAATTAATAAATGGCTTTTGAGTCTAGTCTTTTCTCAAGAAACGCTTATCACATTGATCACAGACGAAAGGCTTTTCGCCCGTATGAATTAATAAATGGCGTTTGAGTTCACATTTTCGCAAGAAACGCTTATCACATTGATCACAGACGAAAGGCTTTTCGCCCGTATGAATTAATAAATGGCTTTTGAGTTCACCTTTTCGCAAGAAACGCTTATCACATTGATCACAGGCGAAAGGCTTTTCCCCTGTATGAATTAATAAATGGGTTTTGAAATCATGCTTTTCGCGAGAAACGCTTATCACATTGATCACAGACGAAAGACTGTTTTCCTGTATGTTTTTTATTAGAATGAGTTCTCAAGCATTGGTTCGTTTGTTTTGGTTTCAATTTTTCGGGATCGTTATGACGGGATAACGGCGGTTTTACTTCATGATAAGGATTATGAGTGGTCACTTTGGAAGCCTTCTCCTTATGCGTAGTCATGTTAATAAGAGGTTCAGATTTGGTTTCAACAGTGTAATTCCGATCGTTCAGATGACTTGCTAAGAGTACTTCTTCCGAATGGCCTTCCAATATATGTCTTTCGAAATCTGACAATGATAGGAATCCAGAGAAACATTCCTCACAGAAATAGTCTTCAGTAGTTTCAGTAGTTTTGTCTGGAAAAAAATAAATGTATTGACAAGATTAAATTAGAGTAAAAATTTATAATAAAGCAGAAAATTAATTGTAATTTTCTGCTATTGTCAATCGTGAAATCATTTAATTATATCGTTAGATGGGTGGTCTATAGTGTGCTAGGCAATTAATTTAGCATTCATTGATCAATAAAAATTATTAATTCTAAAATCTCATAAAAATGTATTCTCTTGAATGTCCTAATGGTCTCTGAGATGAAGGACAAAGGGAGAAAGTCTTATTTTCATTTAAATTAGAATTTAAACAAAAGTTGTAGGGGAGTGCTCCTAAGGTTATTAATCACATGAATGAACTTACCATCAGCTGATGTATTTGTTCTCAATTGAAATTTCATTTTTAAAATTAAATGTAATTTCCTATGTATACATTTCTTTTGATGTTTGTTCAGGAATTCTTCACTAATGAACATAGTCATGCATTCAGTACACAAGAAATGAGGCCCTGAAAAAGATAATATATTGCAATTTTTAGTTAGATATAATTGTTTAAAGCCCTCATGGACATACAAGCTAAATAGAGCTAACTTGAATTTAAATGAACCAATCCGGACTTGATTCGAATTAAATTTCTATATATGTAATATAGTGAATTGCGAAACTGAACGTATTCCAAGTTCATTATTATTAAACCAAATTATTATTAGTATTAGTTGAAGGAGGAGGTATCAGCCAAAGTTGGATCCGCAGGGTTCAATAAAACACCCTGAATAAAACGTTTCGGCCTGAATTTATTTGGCCATCTTCAGATAATTGGGCTACAAAATTTACAAATAGATGTTAACATTGATATATTTTATTCTTATTATCATAATATTACAAGTTGACCAAGTTGGTTGTTTAAACTTACAGTTGTACACAAAATGCGGTACACATATGTGATCGAACCAAGCCATGTCAAACAAAAAAATTGTATCTTCATGTAAATCTAGAACGTGCCTGCGCCCAAAGGTTCACAATGAATGTAATGAGTTTATATAAATTTTTTCTATATACTTAAATATTTGACCCTCATGAGAGGTCATCATAAATAACATTATTATTATTATTATTTACAATCGAACAAATTAGAATTTAATTATTATTTAATTCCCTTTGGGGGGGGGGTTCCCAAGGTACGCACACCCCGTGATCCCTCTGATTTTAGGCCCATCAGTGTACTACCCGCGCTGTCCAAAGTCTTTGAAAATCTTGTGTTGTCCCAGATTAGGTGCCACTTGGCTGGTTCGGGCCTCCTTGTAGATCTCCAGTCTGGCTTCAGGCCACGCAATAGTTGTTCCACGGCGCTGCTGAAAGTGACTGATGATTGTCGGTCTCTGGTGGAGAATGGTGGAACGGCTTTTCTGGTGCTACTTGATTTTAAGAATGCATTTGGTTCTGTTGACCATGCCATTTTGGTTTCCAAGCTGCACAGGCTGCTGGGTTTTTCGGGGTCTGCATCCAGATTGATATATTCTTATTTGATCGGTAGGCATCAGTGGGTTGACGTTGACGGGGTGGCATCCTCACTTCGTGCGTTGACTAGGGGGTCCCGCAGGGTGGAGTGCTGTCTCCGATTCTGTTTGCTCTTTTTATTAATGATCTCTCTGAGGTCTTGATGTTCTGCAAATACCACTTGTTTGCAGACGATCTACAAATCTACCTGGGAGCTGCTAGGGGCGATTTAAATCAATCAGTGGATAAGATCAACAATAATATTGAGGCTATTGCGAGATGAACAGGTTTGAATGGGCTTCAGCTAAATCCCCTCAAGACTCAAGTACTGTGGATTGCGAATAGAAATAGATCGATGACACCTCCTGATTAGGGTTTGTTGATCGGCCATCCCATATTCTGACTCTGTAAGGGATCTGGGAGTCTATTTGAACGGGCGGCTCACCTGGGGCGACCACGTGACGCAGGTCTGCCGTAGAGTGTATGGGGCCCTGGTTCCTCTGCGTCGGCTGGCTCCATTCACGCCAGTCGAGATCCGTCGGAAGATAATTGTAGCCGTAGTTCCTCCCCACTTCCTTTATTGTGATACAGTGCATTATAACCTGAACAGTATAAGCAGTCGACGTTTGTCGGTTGCCTTCAATGCCTGTGCAAGGTACATATACAATCTTGAGCCTAGAGCTAGAGTGTCCAGGTTCGCGGCCAGGATTGTGGGGATGAGCCTTGGTGCATATCGTAAGTTCAGATATGCGAAGTTTGTGCACGGGGTCCTCTCGGGACGTGCGCCCGACTACCTCGGTCGTGCGCTCGTCTGTGGGGCGTCGGTGCGGGCGCGTGCACTGGTCTGTCCACCCCACAGGAGCAAGATGGTGGCGGATTCCTTTAAAGTGACGGCGACGAAAGTGTGGAACGCGTTGCCGGTTGAATTGAGGAGGGTAGTGCGCCCTGAACGTTTTGAGGCAGAACTCCACCGGCATTTAGCCTAGCAGTGTAATATTGTTTGCAAATTAAAGGAATCGTTGGGAGTTGGACAAGACTTTAAATTAAATTAAATACAAGTTTTGATTAAATATGCCATACGTTTCGTTGCTGTTTTGCAACTTCTTCAGTGGCTGAAATAGCGAAACAAAGCCATTAGACATCTTTTTATTGATCATTTTTACATTTCTGCATAAAATACTCACTCCAATCACATCTACATTTAAATATACATTAAAAAATTCATTTAAGATGGCTGAGTATATAAAAAATATACAATTGTCGCAAGATTACGTCATGGTCTCATTAGATGTAGTATCTCTTTTCACTAATATACCAAAGAAATTAGTCCTAGAGACAATATCTACAAACTGGAACGAATGGTCAGAACAGCTGAAAGTACCAAAAGAACTTCTAATGGAGATGGTGGAATTTTGTTTTGAATCAAGCTATTTCAGGTTCGATAATAAGTTTGACAAACAATTAGAAGGTTCAAGTATGGGAAACCCTTCAAGCCCAATCATGGCCAACATAGTAATGAACCATATATTAACAGAAGTAGAAAGAAACCTACAGTTTAAGTTGGAGGTTCTTAAGATATATGTTGATGACACACTGATAGAAGTACCAAAAAACAAAACACAAGAGTTACTGCAAACTTTTAACAACTATAATAATAAGATCCAATTCACAATGGAATCTGAAACTAATATGAGCATCCCCTTCTTAGATCTGCTAATAATAAGAAAAGAAAATGGAAGACTAGAAACGAACTGGTATACGAAACCTTAAACTCAGATAGAACCTTGAATTATTATTCGAACCATCCAATATCTCAAAAAATAGGAATGATTAAGGGCTTGCTACACCGGATTTTAACACTGAGTGATAAAAAATATCACAAAGAGCTTTTCTTTTTCCTCCCCTCCTTTCTTCCCCCCCCCCCCCCTCCTCTCTTCCCCCCCCCCCCCCCCCCCCCCCCCCCCCCCCCCCCCCCTCCCCCCCCCCCCCCCCCCCCCCCCCCCCCCCCACAAAGAGAATTATAAAAAAAATAGAAGAGGTTCTCATAAAGAATAATTACCCACCAGGCCTTATACATAACCTATTTAACAAGTTTAAATTACAAAAAAAGACACCTGAAGAAGATAATCCGGCCAAAAATTATACCAAATTCCCTTTCATCAAGCCGATGTCATTAAAGGTTAAAAAATGTTTTGAGAACACCAACGTGGACTTGGCTTTCTACAACATAAAAAAGATAACATCTATATATTCCAATATAAAGGATAAAATTGACCATTTAGATAAAAAAAATGTGATATATAGGATACCTTGTGAATGTAATACATATTATATCGGCCAAACAAAACAGAAATTGTCAAAAAGACTTTCACAACATAAGAACGATTGTAAAATTACGAATATGCAAAAAGAAAACAAGACAGCATTGGCAGTCCATCATTTCAACACTGGGCACAAGTTTTCGTTGGAAGACACAAAAATATTGGATATGGAACCAAATTGGTTTAAACGGAATATCAGTGAGATGTATTTTATAAAAAAAGAACGAAACAATAAACTTTAGAACAGAGGTGGATAATCTAAATATTGTATATAGTCAATTATTTGAATTAAGACAATAATGTAAATAGATGAT
This sequence comes from Euborellia annulipes, assembly GCA_023213315.1. NCBI lineage: Eukaryota > Metazoa > Arthropoda > Insecta > Dermaptera > Anisolabididae > Euborellia > Euborellia annulipes. The sequence goes on along the minus strand of JAKCPI010025390.1, from coordinate 6,069 downwards.
CAAATGTATATTTTAAATAGTAAAGTAGGGGAAAAAAAAATTATTTAAAAAAAGTGAATTGTTTGTCGGATTCAGGAGTTGACCAAGAGGGGTCGATAGTTGCTAGATTGAATATTATAAAAAAATAAAGAATAAATGCACTTCTTAATGATATCTTAGTACATAATAATAAAAAAAAATTTCTTTGTTCAATTTGATTCTTTTAGTTTTTTGACAGAAAACAATTACTTTGTTTAAAAGGTTTATATTTTATGTTATTTGATGAATTGAATGAATTGTGATAGAAAAAAGAATACTGTTTGAAATGTTTTTTCTCTTAGTAAAAAATCCTGACAAATAAGTTTAATAAATGAGGTGAGAAAAACTAACCTAACATACCATTGTACTTTGTAAAAATGATCAATAAAAAGATGTCTAATGGCTTTGTTTCGCTATTTCAGCCACTGAAGAAGTTGCAAAACAGCAACGAAACGTATGGCATATTTAATCAAAACTTGTATTTAATTTAATTTAAAGTCTTGTCCAACTCCCTACGATTCCTTTAATTATTAATCATGGACACGAATAATGAAATATTGTTTGCAATTATTCCAAGTTACTTTATTGGAATGTTTTATGTTACCATAATAATAAAATGATGTATTATTTAATTTTTCTAATATTTCGATGTATATTGTACGATAAAGGGGCCTGACGGCCCTATAGATACAATTAAATAAATAAATATCGAGATGTCTTAATGATACAATGTGGTCCAACAAATTTTTAAGAATACGCCCAGTGGCGGATTAAGACAATATATTTATGGCCCTAGACGTAAAAAAATTAGGCCCCGAATAAATAAATAAATAAATCTTTATTGCTCGACCTGCTTAGAAGCACAAGTCCTCGGTGGCTAGGTCCTCCAAACATCAATACAATCTAGCTACAATACATTAACAAACATCAATACAAATTAACTACAACAATTTAGCAAATAATAAACAACTACAAGAAAAAAATAGAAATGTATGCTCATTAACAAATAACATGACCATAGATTTCCATCAAAAGACAAAAAGTAATTTAAAAAATTCCGCGAAAAAACCCGATACCAGGAGCAAGCGACGCATTTGCCGGCATTTGTCATAAGCTGTTAAGGAAACCTGGTCAAAACCTTAACAAGTATGGTAAAAATGTCTTGGAATGATGAAAATGTCTTTGGAAATTAATTAATAGGTATTATAAATATAAAACGTAATTTTAATTACATGTAATTTAATAATCTTATTTTTATGTTTCAACAATTTATAACACTATATAGGTATGATAATATATTATTATTACATTATTATTATATGTGTTTTTTTCTAGATTTTTCTTTAGCGAATTTCTCATTAATAAGCTCACAATTCAAACTATTTAATAGTTCGTTTTCAATATAAATAATTTAACCTATTTTCAGAAATTTTGTTTCTAACGTAGTCTTTTATCTTTTTAAAACAGAAAAAGAACGCTTTTTTAAAATAATTTCGACGTTAGGGAATGTTGCTTTGAAATGCAACAAAGCCTTTTGATATATTTGAGAAATATTCAACTTTTGAGAGTCGTCTTGTTTGTTCCTGCTTTAAAAACAGTAAAAATTGATTTACCTCATTCTCGAATAATTCGGAATCTATATCATCTTTATATTTTTTTTTTTAGATTTTGTATATACCTACAATGTTTTCTCCCCTTCTGTCATGTTGAATGAAAAGAAGATTTTAAAATTTTGGAAATACTTTTTCATAAGCTTGTTTTCTGTGAATGATTTCACCAACTAAATTATCACAAATTACATAAAATGTATTAATTTTAAAAGAGTCCTTTGGTGTATTTAGTGTCCTTTTTGCTTTTTCTTCTATCATATTCATTTTGACTTGTGTTTTCTTCAATATTAAATATTTTCACTCACTTTACTTATATTTACCTTATACGGCCCTCGGACTTAATTCCTTAATGCGTGATTGCAAACCACTCACTATATTGACCTGACATGTTCGCTGCGTTATCATATGATTGACCCCCCGGCATAATTTAATGTCAACTTTAGAGTTTTCTAAAATCATAAGCTCTTTTTCTGTTAAATAAGCCCCGTCTTGTCGTTCAATCGGTAGAAATTGAAGATATCTAATAATATTTGGAACAAAAATTACTATTGAAGGAAATATAATGTTACACGAAACATTAAAATAATGATTGAATTTCATAAGTCAGTTGATAAATTTTTTATAAAAATGAAATGAAATTTTATATCAATTTTATAATCAATTATATTTGACGGGGCCCCTAATTGGCGTGGGCCTAGGCGCCTTGCTTATGATCCGCCACTGCATACGCCCAGTATTTTCTTTTAAATCAATGGAAGAACGTTGTTCATCCCTATAGCTATGATTTAAGCAACTGCTATGGAACTTGGCTCCCTTTTCCATATTCATGTTTTTGGACATATTATTGTCGTTAACCGTAAGGCTTTGCCAAATACCAGCTACATACTTCGATAACTCTGAATTAGCATAATTTATTGTAGAGACTATCGGTCTATATGAAACGTTTTATTCAGGGTGTTTTATTGAAACCCAGGGCATCCAACTTTGGCTGATTTGACCTCCTCCTTCATCTAATACAGTTTCATCATTTCAGCCACCAACTCTAACAACAATTCATTTTTTTTTTATTTAAAACCAAAATAATTAATAACGAGTGAATTATAACAAAATTAAAAATAAATTCATGAAATATAACCACCTGTTCAAGATTCGGATTCTGATCCTTTTGAGATAAGAATGGATTTTTTCCCCCCCCTACTAATCAACTGTTTAATTGAAAACAATAATAATAAATTAACAATGGTCAATAAAGATAACAATTAATTATTGAATAAATAAAGAAAACATTTTATTTATATTCCTTGACAGATGAAACTAACCTGTATAAATTGGATATTTCAGATCCAAGATTTGCAATTTCAGCCATTATGAATAGATTTTCTCCAAGTTCAAACAAACAATTAAACAATTATAATATTGAATGGAATAGATATTTAATTTAATAAAATTATATACTTGAATATTAGTAGATTGGAAATGTAGTAGTAGTAGTAGTAGGTTTTGATTGGCTTCCTTTCTTTAGTGAATTTAGCCACGGGTTTTGCTATTTATTTATTTCCAATGCAGCCAACTTAGATTTTTATGTTATTTTCTTCCCTAAAGATAAACAGCGCTTTATTTAATTGAATTTTATTCTTTTTTAGTTCTCTATTAAATTTTCATTCTCTTGTTTAAAAACATCCTTTATCTTTTCCTGAGATTGGAAAAGTAATGAAATCTATGACATAAATAAAGAATGTTAGAAAAAAATATTATAAAATAAAATTTTATAAAAAAAAAAAGAATTAAATCCGCCAGATGTTAGGGCACTCAATGTAAAAAGTCCGGCCTAATTTTAAATACTTAGTCTGCTCGCTAATGAATAATTTTGTTTTTCAATAAAATGTAATTCTCAAGGTATTCAGGATGGGCGCTTTTGGGGTTGTATTAGCACAAAAAATCTATGCCCAAGCAGTGCTGGATTTCCGCCTAGGCCCACAAGGCCCGGGCCTAGGGGCCCAGCCGGCCTGGGGGCCCCGGTTGCGGAATCTTTTTTTTTTTTTTCAACCTAAAAAGATCACAAGGGATCTACAACAGGCATTACAAATATCATACAAGTATGCAATCACAATCTCTGGCTAAACAAATATTGCTTAACATTCTCATTAAAATTACTAAGAGTTTTTACGTTGGATTGCTGCTCCATTTACATAAGCACATTTATCCAAACGTAGGAATTGCGTTCCGAATGCTGTTGTGTAGACCAGCGTCAAACGGCTCAGCAGAACGGTCGTTTTCAGCGCTAAAGAGAGTAAAGAATTACTTAAGATCTAACATAGGAGAGAACAGGCTCAATTCACTCTCTGTAATGTACATAGAGTCAGAAATAATGCAGTCAATTGACTATGAAGACGTCATTCGTTCTTTTGCACAGAAGAAAGTTCGCCTTAAGATTGTATAAATTTTATAGAATAACGTAACTATATAGTAACATAGACTGTATTATTCTGATGTTTATTAAACTCATTAAAGTCGATTAAAAATTTCTTTTTTCCTCTCTTCTTTACTACATACATTAAAAAGGCTAGATGCCCCTACAAATACAATGTTCTTGAATAAAAAAAAAAAAAAATGTTCTGTACTAGTGCATTTAATTTGCTAAATTTCCAAAATAGCTTCGAGATGGTGGGGGGGGGGGGGGGCAAATGTCAAGTGCCTAGGGGCCCTGGGTCTCTTAAATCCACCCTTGTGCCCAAGGACGATAGAGACTCACACATATTCGGTTCGGTTTGTTTTCGGTCGATTCCGCTAAGTGTGAAACGCTGTTTCAGTTTCTACTCTTTACCTAATAATAGAAACCGTGGAGCACCGAATACCCCCCCCTCAACACGACAGGACAGGTTTCTATTAGGTTCAAATACGTGTCCAGGGAACAGAAATCAATCAACGCGTTCACACACGGTCGGTTCAGTTTCTATGTTAACCTGATAGCGAGTGGATGATTATTATTTTTTGAAAGTTTTGTCGCGGATTTTCTGATCAAATGAACGGTTACTACGGCCAACATCTGAATCGGTTGAATACATTCCTTCATAATTGTAACTTGACGTTGAATACGCTCTTTTACCTTCACGTGTAATTCACCAAATGATTTCCTTACATCCTAAAGTAATTAAAAAATTTGTCTTCATGTTCTCTTAGCTTCAGGAAAATGGTGTAGAATGCTCCAAAATCTGTACTGTTTAGAAAATTCATCAATGATCAATTTGCTCTTGATGGCAAAAATAAATAAAATAAAATGTTTGTTTATTAAAATAGTATAATTATTTAATCCGGGTCTTGTGTATAGCAATATGGTCAAACAAGCTTGAATTTTATTAATCAAATGAAGTTATCTACTCTTATTAAACAAGCAAAAATTGTATATTTATTTGTACATATATATATTTGTTTGAATCTTGGTTATATTTTGAAAACGACTCTACCGATTTTGATGAAATTCACGGGTTAGGGGGTTTTTGGGGTGACAATTCGATCTGTCACGGTCTCATTTTCGACAAAATTGTTTTTGATGGGTTTTTTTCGTAATCAAATTAACTATTCTTAGGTAGACAAATCCCATTCTTAGGGTTTTAAAAAAGGTTTCCTTTTCCTTTTGTACCCAGGCGTTGCCTTAATCCATTGTTCTAAAAGGCCTTGAAGAAGTATTGTGATTGTGGATTTTAACATATTTTGTTCTCCATAAAAGTTAGAAATATTAATAAACGTTTTATAATTGTTTTTATAAAGAATTTTATTTATTTAATAGAATAAAAAATAATCAAGAATTTATTTAAAAATATCTTTTGCATAAGCAGGTCTCAATTTTCTGAAAAAACAACACATTTTGATAGGTTTTATTTATTAACAATTGGATGAATAAAAATGAATCATATGGTTGAATCAAAACAAAATAATTGACTGTTCAAATAAGCAATAACTAAACCTGAGCGAAGCTCGGTGGCTCCAGGTACTGACAAATTTATACCGTACGACACCATTATAGAAAACAAAATAAAGGAAAAAAATAGGGAAGGTTTGCTTGGGTAAGGTTTCTAGATCTGAAAGGGGCTTTCGATAAAGTGAACAGGAAAATTCTTTTCAAAAAGTAGAGACATGGAAATTCGAAATATGATGAGATTAATTGAGAAAATTTATAAAGAAAATAAAAAATAAAATAGCGATGGGAAATGAAGAGGGAGAAAATAAATTTTTGTGGACAGGGAAGGGAGTAAAGCAAGGATGCCCACTGAGTCCTACTTACTCTGTTTAGTATTTATATAAAGGATATGGAAAGAGAAAGAAAAGAAGATAGGAGGAACAGTGGAAGGAAATGAGAAACTATTCTGGGTAAGTGTGTGCAGATGAGGTGGCTAAAGTGGCTGACCATGAGGAGGGACTCTGGGGAAATGCTGGCAGAACT
>JAKCPI010025389.1:0-13525 GCA_023213315.1 Euborellia annulipes | reverse complement strand
ACATGTATATCCATCAAAATCTCGACATCGAATTTTTGACATGATCGCAATACTTTCTCTCTCTATATATTTCATATATAGGGTAAGAAAATAAAAATTAGGTGTTGGCTGTGTCTTCTACACAGCCGGTGGCTTTTTAACGTGACAACGTCTTTTGCTTTGACTTCAAAAAAAAATTTTTTTCTCTTACCTATATTGAAATATAAAGAGAGAAGTATTGTTTTTTTTTTTTTTTTTTTTTACTAGTAGTTTGTTTTCATAAATAAACATGTTCAAACATTTTCATTGAAACAATATATGACAGAGGTGGCTTTTTTTTTATCCATTAAAGGCGACTTATGCTTAAAAATGAGGTTTTTCGAGAAAAAAACTAATTTTAGCGTTAATTACTGGGGATTTTTTTATTTATTCTATTAGAGGTTATCTTTCTGCACCAAATGACATCTCAGTTAGTCTGATCTGATTAGCCGTTCGGAATCTACAGGGGTTTAAAATTTCGAAAAACGAAATCCCGCCGAGTGCTCTCATGCGGTAAAATGACGTCATATCAAAAAAATGAAAAAATTACCTCTGGGCATTGGACCACTCTTTCTAAAACTATATTTAGATTTAATGTAGCTTTTATGGTCAAGTAGCTAGGCGTTACATAAATAGGGCTATTTTTCGATATTTTTTTTTGCCTAAAAAATGAGGTTTTTCGAGAAAAAAAACTAATTTTTGGAGTTAATTGCTCGGGATTTTTTTATTTATTCTATTAGAGGTTTTCTCTCTGCACCAAATGACATCTCATTTAGTCTGATCTGATTAGCCGTTCGGAATCTACAGGCGTTTAAAATTTCGAAAAACGAAATCCCGCCGAGTGCTCTCATGCGGTAAAATGACGTCATATCAAAAAAATGAAAAAATTACCTCTGGGCATTGGACCACTCTTTCTAAAACTATATTTAGATTTAATGTAGCTTTTATGGTCAAGTAGCTAGGCGTTACATAAATAGGGCTATTTTTCGATATTTTTTTGCCTAAAAAATGAGGTTTTTCGAGAAAAAAACTAATTTTGGAGTTAATTACTCGGGATTTTTTTATTTATTCTATTAGAGGTTTTCTCTCTGCACGAAATGACATCTCATTTAGTCTGATCTGATTAGCCGTTCGGAATCTACAGGGGTTTAAAATTTCGAAAAACGAAATCCCGCCGAGTGCTCTCATGCGGTAAAATGACGTCATATCAAAAAAATGAAAAAATTACCTCTGGGCATTGGACCACTCTTTCTAAAACTATATTTAGATTTAATGTAGCTTTTATGGTCAAGTAGCTAGGCGTTACATAAATAGGGCTATTTTTCGATATTTTTTTGCCTAAAAAATGAGGTTTTTCGAGAAAAAAACTAATTTTGGAGTTAATTGCTCGGGATTTTTTTATTTATTCTATTAGAGGTTTTCTCTCTGCACGAAATGACATCTCATTTAGTCTGATCTGATTAGCCGTTCGGAATCTACAGGGGTTTAAACTTTCAAATTAGAATTTACCGCAGCACGGTAAAATAAAATGGTAGGAAAAAAATAAATGGTGAAATCTTTAGCTGAAAACTCATTCTTTCTAACCGTATATTTCCCATAATTATATCTCTTAAGACAGAAGAGTTATTAAAGCCGATAAACTTTTTCGTGCATGCCCATCTAACCTGCCTCTATAGACACATGATTTGTAAGACGTTGTCACGTCAAAACTGAAAAAAAAGTTGAGTTATATTAATGAGTTAGTGAGAAAATAAAAAATTTCAAGATCTAAAATTTATTTCAATAAAATAAAGAAAAAATAATTATATATTTTCAGAATAGGTCTAATATTTTAATAAACAATTTCAAATTTAATAATGTGAATATGAGGAATTATTTTTACCTATTGACTGTTTGACGTTGTTCAAAATATTCATATTCGGTGTCAGGATACGGGAGGTTGTCTTCTTCGTCTTTGTGGCACTTTCTACCACAGAGGTAGCCTATTACGAAACCCACTACAAGGGCTGCGACGGATCCTGCGACAACGGCCATCGCCAGGGTCTCCATCGAATATTGAGGCATGGGACTATCGGCCGCAGAGACCTCGGGTCCTGTAAATATTTACAATTTAATTAGAAGACAAATTAATTAAAGAGATAATTTATGATTTGATCATTTTAATAGTCTTTCTTGATGAGGATCTTAACTTTATTATTAGTTAAAGTCTGTATCCATGTCTGAATAATTATTTGTGTTAATAAAATCAGAAGAGAAATTGAAGCATTACATATTTTGAGGTCCTCCGAGTCTAAAATAGGGGTCCCACAAATGTCTGTCTGTAACGATTTTAAGCATGAAGAAATTTAGCTACGGGATTGAAATTTTGTATTTAAGTTAGGTACCTTCCCGGCCACTCAAAATAACCTTTAAAACAAAATCGGCCAAAAAGTACTAATACTTTACTGAAGTACTTTTTCAGTTTTTTTCGAATTTCTCAAAATCAGCTTTAACGATTTGGATTAAAATTCAAAAATCAATTATTTTTTACATGCTCTTTAAAAAGTATATCAGTAAAATTTTTCGTGAAAATTGTTTGAAGTAAACTTTACTGATGTATTTTTTCAGTTTTTTTCGATTTTCTCAAAATTGTCTCTAACAATTTTGATTTAAATTCATAAATAAATTATTTTTTAGATTCTCTTTAAAATGTATATTCTCATTTTGCCCCGAAATACATTTTACTGATATATTTCAGATTTTTCAAATTCACTTTCCGGCTCTTCCTTCCATAGAACCAATGATAAATCCCAATTTGCATGTTAATTTCGATTCAAAAGGGGGATCTCCTTTGGAACTTTTTATACATTAAAAATTTTTTTTTTCCAATTCTTATGAAATTTTTTTTATTTATTTAGTATTCCCTATTATTTATAAAATATCCAAATATGAGATTAAAATTTTGAAAAATAACCATAGTTTATTTCAAGCAGTCAATATTTTAAACTCAAGTTTGGAACGAAGGTGCTATGGAAAACTAAATATATCTCGACACAATAAATCTGGTGTGACAAGCACAGTACACAACTTTCGATTACCGAAGGTAATGCAGTGCGACCAGTCAGACCAACTTTTTTCTAAATATTTTATATATTATTTGTTCATTTCATGTTACCATTGTGATCTTGTTGATCATGCATGATATTGATGACTTCTCCTCGACCTCCAACGCCTCCTAAATCTTTATCACCACCGACAACTCCTCCTGGACCAACTCCTGAGAGATCTTGATTAAGGCTTCGTGGATAAGAAGAAAGAGGACCAACAGGACCAGGGTTTTTGCTACTACTTCCAGAATGTTTATCTGAAAAAAACCGAATGATTTTATTAAAGTGAGTGAATTGATTAGGTCATAAAATGTCTACTATAAACAAGATTTAGTAAATAAAAATATAGAGACCTCGTGGACAGTCTGGATGAGATCCTGTGGATATACTCTGGTAGAAGATTTTCTCATCATTCCACCGAGGAGCACCGACTGCTCTACAACGTTGACCTTGCTTGTCCCAGGCACAATAAGGATCCTGAAGAGCGACGCATTCGCTGTAAAAAAAAACAAAAAAAAAAAACAATAAAATAATCAAATGTAAAAATGAATGGGGGGAGATTTAACTTTGGCTCCAAATGTGTACCATATATAATATTGAATTAAGATAAGAAGCCAAGATTCTTGAAGAAAGTAGGTTTGCATTCGTTTGTAGGATCTGGAATTGATTTGAGGAAAGGTTTGTCTGTTGATACTTGGGATTATATTCCTCTGCCCCCTATCTATAATAAATTTTGTCAAGTCCTAATGTGTTAGTTGTGTGAATTTTGCTGCGATAAACGATAAGAGCAGAGCTTCAATCAGCTCCCTAGTGGTGTTTACGTTGGAGCTGCGATAAAAGCAAAGACAAAGGCGGTGTCTAAAAGTTTAAACTGTTTTTAATTGCTATAAATTGGTATTTGCTTCAAGATATTAATAGAAAACGTGAATATTGGTGTGGATGGAGCTGATCGGAGGTGAAGATTTTGATGTCTGCATAATATTATAATTGACAGAGAAGGTTTTGAACATAACCTCGTATTTTCAAAATATATCTATGTCAAAATTCACTATGATTTTAAATAAATATATTAATATATATAATAAATCATTATTAAGATTATTATATATTATATTAAATATTTTAAATATAATAGATATTAAATATAAATAGATTTAAAAGTTGATTGAATTGAAGTGGCAGAAAAACGACAAACAGTAAGTAAATTTATTTATTTTAAATTAAATACTGTAGATTATATAATTTGTGTTTTTTGTGCCACTTCATTCAATAGTTTGTCTAGAATAATATGAAAATTTTTCTGTTTTTTTATTCCCCAATGACGGCCTGGAAATACTTCACTTATTAAAATTTCTATATCCATCTCCGATCAGAGCGTCGATAAGAGCAAAGAAAATTAATCGGGATCAAAGAACGATTCTCAGGGCAGCTTTATTTAAAAGCATGTTTCTATTTTCTTTGCTATGCTCTTATCGACAATCTTATCGCTTATCGCACAATAACGGCTATATCGCCTGCTGAGAATCATAGTGGCGAACATTCAACAATTCGAGAAAAGACGTTTGAAAGTTTTATAAACATATACATTTAAATAGTCGGACAACAAATGAATAGACCTTAATCAATAGCAAAGAATGGAAATATATTTTCGCCAATTTGACACCCAAAAGAGAAGATGTTTTAGCAACGTTTGGAAAGCTTAACTCATAAATTGGACTTTCGCTACTATGATTCTCAGCAGGCAATATATTTTGTAATATTGTAATATGTTTAGCTCATTTTCAGCTTTGAGTGACTGGTGGATATTCTTATGGCTGACCTTCTCTCCTTTTGCAGAGCTTTTATAATATACTTTTAGTATAAAATGCTCTAATTATGATGGGTGTTATGCTTCTTAAAATCTACTGCACCAAATCAAATTAATGTTTATACAAAAAGTTTAAAAAAAAAACAAACAGATTTCGAAATTTAATATTTTAAAATTTTAGAAAAAACAAAAGGGTAGTTACCTGCATGAAACAATTCGATCGGAATAGCAACGATGAAGTCGTAAGGCCTGAACTTCACCGTCCGAGATGACGACGAGTCGTCCCTCAGGAAGAGACGCATCACGTACGACTTTTAAATTGCGAACAGGAACTTGAGGAGGAAATACCTGGATCTCTTCAATCACAACAGGAGAAACTCGATCCAAGCGATCAGCAGAATCGGCGTTTACTGCTTTGATTACTTTTCCATTATCTGAAAAAAAAAATTAAGAAAATGAATTTTGATAAGGAGAAAAATTAATTATTCATTCATTTGGGTGTATCTTTCTTTTTAGATAAATACTTATAAATTCTTGTATTGTATTATATGAACCCTGTTATTCAATGGTGTGTCAAAGACCAAAAAATTCAAAATTGAGTTAAGCATGGAATATTGATTCAAATGCTTTAATTAATAGTATTTTTTATGAAATATGTCCTAAAAAAATTTATTTTTAATGTAAAAGCATAAAATTATTTTTACAATATTTCAATGCAGGATTTTACATTTTTCAATAATGATTTATGTACTTAACATGTTGTTTCGTAATACTTAATTTAGAAAAGAACAATTTTTCATTTATGCGTCAAGTGCAAGACATCGTAAACAACTATACGCTTGAGATATATTGTTGCGTTTATGCCCTAAGTATTTTCAATTATTAACACCGGCATCGCTATTTAGAGGTATTTAATATAAACTCAAGAAAATATTAATTTTATTTATTTCAAATTTATATATTCAATACACTATTACTATATTCCATTTGTTGAAATTTAATACAAGTATTTCATAACCTACAAAAATTATCAATAGTTATATTATAATTCATTTTTTACTTTCTTTTAGCCCTAATTCTATAATGTTTTCTATCTTTTTCTATGAACTATAATATATATATATAATTTTCCAATCTATACTATTATATAAAAGACAATCTCTGTCTGTCTGTCTGTCTGTCTGTCTGTCTGTCTGTCTGTCTGTCTGTCTGTTTGTAACGCATAGACTCCGAAACTACTGGACCGATTTTCATGGAGTTTTTTTTAATGGGTAGGGAATTTTCCGGGGGTGGTTTTAGGCTATCATTATATCGAATTAGGGGTAGGGAACCCCCCTTTTTGGGGGTATTCAATTACCCCATAGCAAAGCATTGGAAAACAGGATCTAACTCGCTTTATGAAAAATATATTTATCAAATCTTTAAAATGAAAAATAAAAACTCTTCCCCCCTAACAATTCGACATTTGAAAAGATTTGTCCGCTCTGCGCCCCCCCCCCACCCCCCCCTAAAATTTTATTTTTTTTATTTTTCATTCGATTTTAATAAAATTTAAAATGTTGCTTTCTTAGGGTGTAAATAATTGAAAAATGGTATTTTAGACCCCAGAAAGTTCAATCACCCCCCTGACCCCCCTAAAATTTATTTTTCATCAGATTTTAATAAAATTTAAAATGACGCTTTCTTAGGGTGTAAATAATTGAAAAATGGTATTTTAGACCCCAGAAAGTTCAATCACCCCCCTGACCCCCCTAAAATTTATTTTTCATCAGATTTTAATAAAATTTAAAATGACGCTTTCTTAGGGTGTAAATAATTGAAAAATGGTATTTTAGACCCCAGAAAGTTCAATCACCCCCCTGACCCCCCTAAAATTTATTTTTCATCAGATTTTAATAAAATTTAAAATGACGCTTTCTTAGGGTGTAAATAATTGAAAAATGGTATTTTAGACCCCAGAAAGTTCAATCACCCCCTGACCCCCCTAAAATTTATTTTTCATCAGATTTTAATAAAATTTAAAATGACGCTTTCTTAGGGTGTAAATAATTGAAAAATGGTATTTTAGACCCCAGAAAGTTCAATCACCCCCCTGACCCCCCTAAAATTTATTTTTCATCAGATTTTAATAAAATTTAAAATGACGCTTTCTTAGGGTGTAAATAATTGAAAAATGGTATTTTAGACCCCAGAAAGTTCAATCACCCCCCTGACCCCCCTAAAATTTATTTTTCATCAGATTTTAATAAAATTTAAAATGTTGCTTTCTTAGGGTGTAAATAATTGAAAAATGGTATTTTAGACCCCAGAAAGTTCAATCACCCCCTGACCCCCCTGAAATTTCATTTTTATTCGATTTTAATAAAATTTAAAATGACGCTTTCTTAGGGTGTAAATAATTGAAAAATGGTATTTTAGACCCCAGAAAGTTTAATCACCCCCCTGACCCCCTGAAATTTATTTTTCATTCGATTTTAATAAAATTTAAAATGTTGCTTTCTTAGGGTGTAAATAATTGAAAAATGGTATTTTAGACCCCAGAAAGTTTAATCACCCCCTGACCCCCCTGAAATTTATTTTTTATTCGATTTTAATAAAATTTAAAATGTTGCTTTCTTAGGGTGTAAATAATTGAAAAATGGTATTTTAGACCCCAGAAAGTTCAATCACCCCCCTGACCCCCCTAAAATTTATTTTTCATCAGATTTTAATAAAATTTAAAATGTTGCTTTCTTAGGGTGTAAATAATTGAAAATGGTATTTTAGACCCCAGAAAGTTTAATCACCTCCCTGACCCCCTGAAATTTATTTTTATTCGATTTTAATAAAATTTAAAATGACGCTTTCTTAGGGTGTAAATAATTGAAAAATGGTATTTTAGACCCCAGAAAGTTCAATCACCCCCTGACCCCCCTGAAATTTATTTTTCATTCGATTTTAATAAAATTTAAAATGACGCTTCCTTAGGGTGTAAATAATTGAAAAATATATTAATCAAATATTTAAAATAAAAAATAAAAACTCTTCCTCATAATTAATTAAAATACATTTATCTGGACAACTCTTAGTCATATCCCGAGACGCCGCCCGCCAGGGCTAGCGGGGTAGGGTTGCCGAAGGCAACCCTACCGCAGCTAGTTAACAATAAATTAATATCGTTTAATTGAGTTTTAACCAGTGTGATTTTAACAACCAATAAAAAGTTATTTACCAAATAATATTATATATATTTTTTTCCCTTAAATAAACAAAAATCATTTTTTTTTTTTGAAAAATGAGAAAATTTTCTCTGAATTCGTAGACGTCAAAATTTAATTTTTTGATATTATTCCTGATAATGAAAATGAAGATGGGGATGAGGATCAGTGCGATTTCAAACCAACTATTTAAAATTGATGAATGTGATTTTGATAAAAAGTTTCTATGCTACTAGTATTAAATATAACCTTTAATAATATCTCCGTTTTAATTTTTGAAGAGACTATGAAGCATTTTTGCAAATATAATTGGACTTAGAGAATTTTTCAATCATGGGTCAAGGGACTTTGAAGCATTTTTTACAAATATATATCGCACATAGAGAATTTTGTAAAAATAATTTTTTATATTTTATTTTTTTTCTCTAAATTAGTCATATTTTTAGAGATAATTTATGAATATCTGCCATAATTACAGTATTTACTTGCACAATTGACAAAAAAAATGATATATAATCTAATAAAAACAATTTAAATCAGAAAAACTTTAATGTTGATTTTCTCAAAACTCGATATTTGGTCTTTGACACACCATTGAATAACAGGGTTCATATATACATTATATAGTTTCTCTACTAATTTACAACTGGCCCATACATTAATGTCCTAAGCATATTTTTGTTAAATATTAAGAAAACAATTACGTACAATGAAAGGCATTAAAAAATGAAATGTGAATCTTCTAAAAGCCTAAATAAAAAGATAATGCGAATCTTTTTATTTTGTGAGTTATGGTCCAGTGGATGCTTGAGGATTTGTTTACATTAAATAAATATTTTTATTTTATGAAATTTGAATTATAACAGAGAATATGGCATGTTAGAACAGAAAGAAATAGTCCCAATACTGAATAATAAGTATTAGTAAAGACCCCTTAAATTGACAGGGGATTGAGTCAACGAAATAGCGATTATAATCGGTACAAA
Organism: Euborellia annulipes; assembly: GCA_023213315.1. NCBI lineage: Eukaryota > Metazoa > Arthropoda > Insecta > Dermaptera > Anisolabididae > Euborellia > Euborellia annulipes. The sequence continues at coordinate 4,431 of JAKCPI010025389.1, read as the reverse complement.
AGCGTAGTAATCCTCCATTTGGTACCGAAATGCAAATTTTATTGTTTAAGATAAAAAAAATTTGAAGATAAGTTTGTTTTGATTGGGCAAATTACACTCTTGGGTCTGTGACTTAGGAGGATAGTCCGACCGTCATGCCATATGCCCAATCAAACACACACTCCAATTTACAAGAATTTATTTTGTATAGTGTATATATATATGGGTTACTAGGCACCGGTATTAAGAGGACCTTTTGTCTTGAAGACGACGCTCAATAAAATATTTTAATTTATTTCTTTTTCTCTTAATGATGACTAATAAATAATTACCTGTTCCAATAAACAAAACGTCATATGGTTTCCCTCCGGGTGTTTTGATTTGTGGATCCACCGCAATCATCGTAAATCGATAACTGGAAGAGAAATAAATTAGTTTTAGAATTTGTTTTACAATAATTTTAAATCATTATCTTTTTTTAAATTACTTAAATCAACTGGTTTATCAGAGCCATATTTTAGAGTTTTTAACCGTCCAATCCTATCGTTAGGCCTATAATAAATTTTCAACACGCAAACTGACACGATATAGGTATATATACAACTGACAACCAGGCATAGATGGGGGCGGTATAACTCGCCGAAAATTTTCTCGCCGAAACAAAAGTCGCCGAAAAAACTCGCCGAAAAAAAACTCGCCGAAAATTTTTTCGCCGAAAGTAAAAACTCGCCGAAAAAAAACCCGTCGCCGAAATTTTTTCTCGCCGAAAGCAAAAACTCGCCGAAAATTTTCTCGCCGAAAAAAAACTCGCCGAAAGCAAAATCTCGCCGAAAGTTTTCTCGCCGAAAAAATCTCGCCGAAAAAAACTCGCCGAAAAAAAACTCGCCGAAAATTTTCTCGCCGAAAACAAACTCGCCGAAATTTTTCGCCGAAAAACTCGCCGAAAAAAATCGCCGAAAACAAACTCGCCGAAAAAAAAGTCGCCGAAAACAAACTCGCCGAAAAAAAAGTCGCCGAAATTTTTCTCGCCGAAAGGAAAAACTCGCCGAAAATTTTCTCGCCGAAAAAAAACTCGCCGAAATTTAAATTTAAAAGATGAAATAAAAGTAAATATATTGCGTCCTCCTGGCCCCTCCTAGAGGATGCCAGAGGGGGAGGCTATCTACCCCCCCTCGGTCAGGGGCGGATTAAAGGGGGGCGGTGGGGGGCGATCGCCCCCCCCCCCCCGAGAAGAAATTCAAAAAGTTATAAAAACTAGTAATCTAAAGAAATGATTTCCGGGCTTTAATTTCAATTGAATTTGTTACCAATCAATTTAAATAAATAGGAAAGAGGTCTTAGATGCCGACAAAGTCCTTAAATAAAAAAAAAAAAACGTTCCCCCCCCCCGACAAAATTGCATTAATCCACCCCTGCCCCCGGCCTATGGGCGTAGCTATGCAATGTGATCTTCGGAATTATAACATCGAAATTTGTCGCACAACTAAATAAAATTCCTTTTGAACAAAAAGAATTAAATTTAAAAAAATAAAAACCAATTTTATTATTTTACGGCTGCTAAAAGTTTCTATTTAAAAAAAAAAATTATTTTTGTCTGTGAATTTATTTTCGGCTAGGCCCGTGACCCGTGGCTCAGAGAGAAGAGTTTAGCTTCTCATAACCACATGGGGTCCCGGGTTCGTGTCCTGTCCCAAGCGAAACAAATTTATTTCACTTGATTTGGATAACAAACATTTGAAATAAATAGGGATGGGGTCTAAATGGCCTTAGATGCCGAAAAAGACATTAAACTATAAAATAAAAAATAAAAAAATATTTTCGGCGAGTTTTTTTCGGCGAGAAAATTTTCGGCGAGTTTTTCCTTTCGGCGAGTTTTTTTCGGCGAGAAATTTTCGGCCAGTTTATTTTCGGCGAAAAATTTTCGGCGAGTTTTTTCTTTCGGCGAGTTTTTTCGGCGAGATTTTCCTTTCGGCGAGAAAATTTTCGGCGAGTTTTTTTTTCGGCGAGATTTTCCATTCGGCGAGTATTTTTTTCGGCGAGTTTTTTCGGCGGGAAAATCTTTCGGCGAGTTTTTTTTTTCGGCGAGTTTTTTCGGCGGGAAAATTTTCGGCGAGTTTTTTTTTCGGCGAGTTTTTCCTTTCGGCGAGTTTTTTCGGCGAGAAAATTTTCGGCCAGTTTATTTTCGGCGAGATTTCGGCGAGTTTTCCTTTCGGCGAGTTTTTTTGGCGAGATTTTCCTTTCGGCGAGAAAATTTTCGGCGAGTTTTTTTTCGGCGAGATTTTCCATTCGGCGAGTATTTTTTTCGGCGAGTTTTTTCGGCGGGAAAATTTTCGGCGGTTTTTTCGGCGAGATTTTGCTTTCGGCGAGAAAAATTTTCGGCCAGATTTTTTTCGGCGAGATTTTTTCGGCGAGTTTTTTCGGCGATTCATACCAGAGCGAGTATATATATATAAAAAATTTTACATCGTCCGAATTGATCACTCCTGATTAAAAAACTTTAATTAAAAAAATTTTCTATAGTGAAGTGATCAACATCTCTACTGGCTATAGCTCACTAAAGCTGGACGCCCACCGATTGAGAAAAAATGTCAAAACATTTTTGATGAATCATCCTTAAAACTGTTTTTTCAATACATTTAATAAGAAAAATTAATTAAGCAAAACAAAAAAAAAAAACACAAATGAGCATGATTCGACATCATTGAGCAAAATGTTTTGTCATTGAGTGTTTTCGCTTAATCGTTGTGGAGTGGCATTAGGCAAAATGTTTTTTTTTCAATTTCAAGTTTAATTATGGACACGCTGTGAGAGGAGATTTGAAAAATTTCTGGGTGAAGGGAGGTGGGCGCCCTTGTCCCCTTCATTTATAAAATTTTGGAGTGTATTGCTCAATGGCAAAACATTTTGATTAATCGGTGTGCGTTGGCATTAAGCAAAATGTTTTGCTCTTGGACAAAAGGTTTTGTCTAAGAGCGTTTTTGCTCAATTGGTGTGCGTCCAGCCTAACTAAATATATTTTGAATATAATCAAAAATAAATTTATTGTGAAGTAGCGAGTTTATTGAAAGTGGCTATGATAATATAAAAACAAAAACAAATTGAAATTTTCTCTTTAATCGTTGTTAAAAATACACTTTTTAGATATCAACAGGCAAGATAATTTAATATTTTGTTTATTATATCCAAACAGTTGGTTACTATCAAAGAAAAGCATTCTCATCTTCTAGTGTTTATACAAAAAACAATTTTGTATAAAATGTAAACAGTTCATTTGAAGAGGGTATTTGTTGCCATGTGCTGCAAAATATTCTATTTAAGTCAACAAAAGTGTGAAGGAGGATCCTCTCATTTATGTTTATAAACAAAATATAAATTCAACATCATTATTTATTTTGTAAAAAATCATTATAATTTTAAGCAGATATAGAGAGAGCTGATTTCGTTTCTTAAATAAGTGTTAAGAAATGAAAAGCCCTCGAGTAGTGGCTAGCGTGCTGTCCTGGTATACCAAGGGTCACAGGTTCGGATCCAAGGCAATCCGAGGATTTTATTTAAGCCATTTGGATACCAGATGGGTTAAATAACAATGCCTGGGCCCCAATATATATATAATAAGTAAATATATATATATATATATATATATATGTATATAAATATTCATAATAACGTGATTTATCGTATAAAGTCTTATATGGCCTAAGTTGCCTAAAATACTGTGTGCATGTCTTTTCGAGTGTGAGTGTAAATGAGAAAAAAGTGTATATTTTTTTTTTTATAAAAAAAAAAAGGATATAAAAAAATTATTTGTACAGATAATGCTTTTTGCAATTATTACCTTTCTGTGAAATTGAAAAAAATGATAAATAATAATATAAAGTAATCACAATTTTCCCAGTAAAGTAATAAATAAGTAAATATAGAGTTTTAGGATTATAATAACAATTTTTCTCTCAATTTAAACCAATTTAGTCAAATCCAAAACATAATAGTTACCTAAAGAGTAGGCTTATCTTTATATATAAAATTCTTCTGTACGTGTGTATGTGACTGAACTCCTCCTAAACGACTGAACCAATTATGATGAAATTTTTCTGTATGTTTGTGAGAGTCCCGGACAGGTTTTGTTTCACAAATAACAATAAGTTAATGAGTAATTAACCGTTAAAATAAGAAAAAAATAAAAATTAGGAGAAAGGGTTGCCATGGTAACAAAATATAAATATTTACCCATGTTTACGATTTTTTGTTATTTACATTTTGAATTCTAAAATATCGGCGTAAATTTTTTGTCTGTGTATCGGAGTCCCGGAAGGATATGATTCACAAATCTTAAATTAATGAATAATTAACCCGTTAAAATAAACTCTATATAAAAATGAAAAGGGAAAAATGTTTGTATGTACCGGGATGTATATAAGTAGGCGAGCAAAGGGGGGTCCGGGGCGCAGCCCC
>JAKCPI010025387.1:0-10215 GCA_023213315.1 Euborellia annulipes | reverse complement strand
TTAGAGTGTTTTCTCCGAATATTTCGAAGGCATTTATTAGCACTTCTTCATCAGCGGCTCACTCTAATAATACCACATACAAGTTATAATTTCGGAGCGAAAAAGTGCTAATAAATGCCTTCGAAATATTCGGAGAAAACACTCTAAAAGTTATTTTTCTCATTGCCAAGAAACAAGCATACACCTTCCCTTATTTAAACAACTTGGCACGCCACATCCTCTCGCAAATATACTCGTAGATATATTTTGTAATATTTTATTTAAAATAATATAAAATTTTATAAAAATCAGAGCCCTTGAGGGGGAGGGGGGCAAATGCCCCTCCCTGCCCTCCCCCATGACGCCACTGGATGTACTTTTTAAGGTAAGAGAAGGTTGTGTGCTGTGCGCCCAGTCACACCAGATTTTTTAATGTCCAAGTCGACAATTACTGTCATAATAAAAAATATAATTTGTCGTGATCCTTATTTCAAAATCCATGAAAAATTTCTAACTACTCTAGTTTTTTTCGTGATAGAATCCCATCTAACTTACATTATCCTTGTTTTTATTTTTATAGGGAAATTATTTTTTTTTTTCTTCACTTCTTCAAGTCAAAACAATGTAGCGTGCCTACCTCCTATACCAAACGTCGCGGGTTCGGACCCCGGCAGTCCGAAAATTTTATTTAAGCCATTTGGATACCAGATGGCTTAAATAGAAATGCCTCAACCTACAATTTATATATTACTTACAACGGGTATCGTCAAAGTCTTAAATGGCCTAAGTTGCCGAAAAGACTGTGTGTATGTGTGTGTGAGTGTGAGAGTGAATGAGAAAAAAGTGTGAATGTTTTTTTATATTAAAAAAAAAAAAAAAAAGTCAAAACAATTGCCAGGGCCTATGAATATTTTTATATTTTTTACAAGTCGAAAAATGAACGAAAACAAAAACCAGTTGCCAAGATCAAAGTCCTCTGATATGAAAATGTAAAATTTTTCTTTATAGAGTTGTTTATTATAAATGAACAGCCATTTATACTAAATTATTAGACAATTAAACATAAAATTTAAACAATCGTAAAAAATGAACTTTTTAAATGTAAATTTTTAAGATCGTAAATCTTTTCTATGTTAGGTTAAATTATTTATCTTTCTTTTTTTTTTAATTAATTAATTTCATTATCATTCAGTTGCCATTTTTTTACGTTACGCGATATCAGAATCGATAGAGAATTTATTTAAATAATGCAAAATACAATTATTTTGTTAATTAAATGGATAGAAACTAAATTCAAGACCTCAGGGAATCAAGTAAAAAATTTGTTTTTAATAAAAAATTCAAACAAGATTTTTAAGACACCAAGGTACTTTTATTCACTTTCCTTTTAAATAGAGAATAGATAAATAAATATTTCTTAATAAGAATAAAAAAGTAAGCTTATATTTATTTCACTTTTCTTTAATGAATATTTTATATGCGTAAATATAAAAAATTTATTTTAAAGACAACCATTTCTTTAAAATGAAAAAGTAAAAATCAAATTTTTGATGATTTATCTTCTTTGACATGGCTTTAGCCAGACATCTTGTTATGGGGGGGGGGGGCAACCTCTAGTTAGGACGATAGGGGGGTATGCAATTAATATAAACATAGATTATTAACTATTTATTATTATTATTATTAATTATTTGCCTTATATAAGCTCATTTAAAAAAATAAAATCACAATGGGAAAAATTCGTTTTTAAAAGACAAAAAATTTTCAGGACAAGACAGGGAGGGGGCAATGCCCCCACCCTTCCCCCTCCAGCAGCCTACGTCCATGTTCTTTGATTCAATTCAAATAGTTCAAGACAGGACCGGAGTGGGCTGAGGTAACATATGCATAAAAAAAATCTTGGAATATAGTCATTTAATCAAAGTTCAATAATAAACATTAAAATAAAATATTCTAAAAGTCAATAATCTCTACTTGAAAGAGAGAGAGAGAAGTTTGTTTTTACTCTCATTATGTCATTAATCCCCTCTACTAATAATCATCTAATTATCCATTTAGGATCCAATTAGATGTAGTCGTAGGTTATGGCATGGACACGGATAGCGGATTAAATTAGAAATTAACAATCAAGGAAAATACAGTGGATGCAAATTTTAATTTTTTTTGTCATATTTGTATAATATTATTCAATCGAAACGGAATTTCGGCCTCAATCTTAGTTTCGGCCGAAACCGAATATTCGGTCGGTTCCTATTAAATATATACGCACACCCGTTTCTGAAACGAACATCAGAAGACAAAAAATCTGGTGTGACTGGCGCACAGCACACAACTTTCTCTTACCTTCGGTAATCGAAAGTTGTGTTCTGTGCTTGTCACACCAGATTTTTTGTGTCGACATGTATTTAGTTTCTGACAGTACGGTACATTCGATTTTCAAGATGTAAAATTTATAAGTATGGGAAAATATTTATATTTTGTTACCATGGCAACCATTTCTCCTATCTTTTCTATGGAGTACAAGAGTAAAGTGGTCTTCAGAAGATTTCAATTGCAAAATGAGAATATACATTTTATTGAGAATCTAAAAAATAATTGATTTTTGAATTTTAAAAAAAAATCGTTGGAGCAAATTTTGAGAAAATCGAAAAAAACTGAAAAAGTGCATCAGTAAAGTACTAGTACTCTTTGGCCAATTTTGTTCAAAAGCTTCGTGTCACGTCCCATGGGGGTGCCTAACTTAAATATAAAATTTCAACCTTCTAGCTCTTTTCGTTCTTGAGATATTTTGTTCACAGACACACACACACACACACACACACACACACACACACACACACACACACACACACACACACACACACACACACACAGACAGACCATGTCGCGAAAACCACTTTTTTGGATTCCGGGGACCTCAAAACGTGTATATCCATCAAAATCTCGACATCGAATTTTTGACATGAATCCAATACTTTCTCTCTCTATATATATTAACATATATATAGAGGTAAGAGAAAGTAAAAAGTAAAATTGATAATAAAAATAAAAATTGTAGCACACTTCATGCCTATTTGTTTTTCGAGGTTAAGAATTGTTTTTCATTTGTATTCCCTGAAATATCCAAATATTTATGAATCAAACGATACGGACATGTTAATAATAATAATAAATATTTAATAATGTTATACTCAGGTGTTAGTTAATATTAGTAAAAAAAAATTGATATTCATAAAAACAATAAAGAATCTGACTGACATGACAAAAGAATACGAAATAAAGAATACCTATCATCATCACCTAAGCAAGGCAAGTTCAAAGAATAATCAAACAGAGATTCCGATTAAACAATGAGATTTAAATTTAAAATTTAAAATTATTTTAAATCAGGTGAAATAAAAATAGATTAAAATTAAGGAAATGCGAGCCTTCACCGCGAAATTACTCTCAAAATAATTTGAATACATTTATGAATAATTATTTTTATTTTTATTTTGAAATTATTTTATTTTAATTTTCAACCCTTTTTTAATATAAAAACACACTTTTTTCACACTCACACACACATTCACACAGTCTTTTCGGCAACTCAGGCCTTATAAGACTTTTTACGATATCCGTTATTGATAAATATACATATATGGGGTCCAGGCATTCTTATTTAAGAATTTTCAACCCTTAATCCACCCCTGTGTAAAAGTATATTAAGGAAAATTGATTAACAAAAATATAGGCCATATAGAAAGAATATAATGGTAAAAAAAGATGAAAAATAAAAAACTAATTTTTTTAAATGACACCTACACTCCCCCTCCCCCTTCCAACAGCTTATATTCTCCCTCTACCCTTAGTGAAATACAAAATCTTTAATTTCATATTCAAAAGAATCGTTTTTCGCAGTCAATTTATTTGTTTCTATATTTTTTTTTTTTCAAAGATAAAATGCATATTAATTACCTTTTATAAGACACTCAAGAGGGTGTGCTGGTTGACGGTGAGGTCAGGGTGGGTTACACTATATTAATTATTCACTTTGATTCACTTTAAACACAATTAAAAAAGAGAGCAAGCGCCTACCGGCAGGCCACGCTCTCGACTGAACGAGAGACTTGTTCTCTTTTCTATAGGAATAAAATTGATGAAAATAACAATTCCCTTTTTATTAAAAGTAAAAAAATACCTTTTGCTCTAATCTAACTATATTTAGAGCTGGAATTCTTTTAAAAGAATGTCAACAAGTGATTTGGAATATTCCAAGGCCTTTCTTAAATAATCAACCCTTCATCCCCCCCTAATCAAAATAATAATCAACGCTATTTTTTAAATGTTTTCTATTTATTTGGCTTCGATTTAGCTAAAATAAATTTAAAAAACATTTTTTTCAATTTTTCAACCCTTATCTGAGCTTCGCGTCTAGTCAGAAAAAAAAATTAAAACCCTGAAAAACTTCCCTGGATCCGCCTTTGGGTATTTACACATAGTATAATTTTCTAGAATGAGTCTTACTTTAGGCCAGTGGTTTCCAAACTTTATGTTACAACCAGTGGCGTCATTTGGGGGGGGGGCAGGGGGGCATTTGCCCCCCCAAGGGCTCTGATTTTTATAAAATTTTATATTATTCTAAATAAAATGCTCCAAAATACATCTACGAGTATACAAACTGTACAAAATTAAACAATTAATTAAATTAAATATGTTTTGGCTAAATTTGAGTACCCATTTGTAAGTAAATTTTAAGAAAAAAAAAATGTTTGCCCCCCCCCCAAGAAAAAAATTTGCCCCCCCAAGAAAAAGTTGAAATGACGCCACTGGTTACAACGCCTCCCTTAAAAACATTTAATCGCATGACGCCCCCCCCCCCCCCACACACACATTTAATAAAATAATACAAAAACAAAAATTTTTAATTCTAAAAATATAAATTTATATAAAAATATTTTTTTTATTTATTCATATTTATTATTTTAATTAAAAACTCCGTCCCAGAATCTTCTAAATTATTTTATTATTTTATTTATAAAAACTACCAATCATTTGGAAAATTGATCTTGGTGGCCAATATTCGCGCCTCCCCTTAGACTAGTCCGCGCCTCATAGTTTGGAAAACGCTGGTCTATAGCATTCATATCAAAAATTAGATTTTGATCCGAAATACACGTTTTGAGGTTCCCTAAGTCCGAAAAGGCTCAAATAAGTCACTCTGCCAGATAATAGAGCTTTTTTTTGTTGTCCTTAGTGTGCCAATAACTCAATAAGGACGATTTTTTGAATTATGACGAAATTGCAGCAAATGAGCGATAAGCTATAAATAAATGATATGAATATTATTATTATCACCCTCCAGTTCGTGATCCGCCCAAAGACTTCAAGAAAGAGCCTAGTGTTGAGACAATTTCTCTTTTTTTTTTTACTCCTGGGGGAGACCGAAATTTCATTCGTTAACCTAATAAATAAATTTTATTTCTGGAATCCGTTACTATAATAAAATAAAAAAATGATAGAAAGGTGGAAGCAGAAGAGACGTTGCATTCCCCCGTTATAGTGAAAATAGCTTTGTTGTTAGGGAGCAAAGGTTTGCGTGGGCTATCCCGAAGGATATCCGGAGGACGTCCCCATACCTCAACTACGGTTTGTGGTTAAGAAGGAGCAACCCCCCACTCCCCATCCCCGACAACAACCCTCAACTCAGCTGTTGTATATTCCTAGCTAACAAAAGAAAGAAAAATATTATTTTTATTAAAATATATATTAATATTAACATAACAAATAATTTATATTAAAATTCTTGAAAAATAATAAAATAAAAAAAAAATAGGACGAAACGTCCTATATAGGAATTTAATAATAGTGTTTCAACTTCCGTCTAATTTTAACGTATATCTCATATTTAATATCATTGCAAATGAGATGTAAATTTATACACCTTTTGAAGGACAGAAGAGATTTATATAAGAAAATATAGAGAGAGATTAAAATTAAAGAAAGAAAAGAAAATAAATATTTAAAGATTGGGTCTGGATTTTTTTTACTTTATATAAATTCATAAAAAAAAATTTCATTAAAAATTCAATGTAAACACAATCTAAAAAAAATATATAAACAAAGCAGAAAAAATTTTTTTTTTCTCTCACTAGCAAATGATTAATTTAAACTTCCAAAATTTATTAATTGAAAATTTATCATTTTTAATAAATATAAATGTTTATATTTATTAATAAATATCATTTTTCAAAATCGTCTTTAATAAATTAGATATTTTCATATTTGTTAGCTAAACTTATCAATTTTATAAGAGTGGTGTATAAACTGGTATAATAAACAAATTAAAACAAAGGATAGGCAAAACCTCGGATGGGTGACCCCGAGGAATTAGCGCGTGAAGCTTCCCCCGGTTGACATAGGTACAAAAATAATTATATATACGTATCTTAAAAACCCGAAATGGCCTCAGTAGCCGAAAAGAGTATAAAAAAAAAGAATGTACGTCATTTGAGGGAGGGCAAAGGGGGCATTTGTCCACTTCCTAAGATTTGAAAAAAATAAATCAAAATCGTTGTTTAATTAATTACTATTACTAAAATAATTTTGACTAACTATTCTATTCCCCAATATTTGTAAAATTTATTCAAATTTGTGAGTTTTTTTAAAGAAATGGTAAAAAATTTACAAAATATTTTGAAATTGTTTTGTCAGCCCGTAATAAAAAAACTGGAATGATCATTATCATCATTACTATATAAAGTGCTAGCCACTTACTTTCGTTGTATGTTTACAACTTCTCTCTCTGACTCTGATTGGCCAGAGTCAGAAGAAGCGGAGTCAGAGAGGGAAATTTAAAAACTTTGAAATTTTGAAATTGCACGACGAAGGCGGGATAAGGATGGGGTCTAAATGGCCTTAGATGCCGAAAGATGCAAACGATGAGCAATAGAAGACACTAGCTTCTCTTGGGATTCCGGGTTCGCTTCCCGTCCCAAGCTATGAAAATTTATTTGATTTGAAATAAATAGGGATGAAGTCTAAACGGCCTTAGATGACGAAAAAGACCTTAAACAAAATAAAAATTTGATAGACTTAAATTAATTTTTATTTGAATGTAATCTAAAAATTGTGATTGTATGCGACCAGTTGCTTGGTCGTATGCGAATATTCAATGATCAATCTAAAAACAATATGAAAAGTTTTATCTAAGAGCTATTTAGGCTTGATATACTGATTTATAAATATGAAAACAAGTTTTTGGAATTAAAAAAAAAAAATTTAAATGGGAATCCCAGATACCATCAATCAATAGATTTTCCCACTTCTCTCTCTCTCTCTCTCCCTCTTTTTTTTATATTATATATTACATAATAATACAACATAACTAATATCATTCATGAATAATTCTGATTGATAAATATTTTTTTTTTTAAATCTAAGCTATAATAAAAAAAATGATGTGTCCATCAGATAGGAGTTTTTGAAATAAAAAAAAAAAAGGAAAATGGATATAACTTTATAATAGTGGTATATGTGTTGACTCGATCTCTGTTATCGACCCCAATAAATCAATGGTATCCATAACGTAAAGGGAATTTCCAGAGGGGTGAAGTGGCAAAATATTGGAATAAAATCGATTAATATGAATAAATTTTAAGTAAACAAAATATTGATAAATTTTTTTTTCAGTATTAAATCTTTTTGCATGTTATAATAAAAAAATAGAATTTTTTTCTTATCTAGCTATTCAATTATTTTATTATACTTTATTATTCTAGAACACACTCTCACTCTATTCATAAATAGATATCCTGTGGGATTTTTACTTTTAACACTTCCATTTAATTTATGCCTGGTATTTATTAAAAAGTATTAATTAAAAAAAAAAAAAAAAAATTGAAGAGAACAGGATTATCATATCAATTTTCTTTTATTACACAACCCCGAAATGTATAGAAATACTAAGAGGGTTAAGTAAAAAAAATAATTATTTTCCTTAGATTTGAAATTATTTATTTATTATATTGAATCCCTGATTACAAGCAAGTACAGAATTTTTTGAAGAATCTTATTCTGAGGATGGGCATCATAAGACTCCGAAACGTAAACAGAATACAGTCAAAAATCCTTGGTCAGGACCTAGACCCTGGCCGGATACACTTTTAGCCGGTTAATCCGAGGTTTCGGTGAAAAATTAATTTTCATTCATTTTCATCACGTTTTTCTAACTCACTCATTTTTGTTTAAGAGATCTCAAAGCCTATGTAGAAAAATAGGCTAGGAAGCAAGCGAGTAAACAAACTCTAGAACTCCTTCCCCCTCCCGTCTTCACCTTCTGAATGAACATATTGCACAATGTTACACCACACAGTTTAATTAAAATACAAAAAAAAGTAATTTATGGAATGGAAAAGAATAAGTACAGGTGCAGCAAATGAAGAGAGCCTTTGGATGCCAAATGCCGAAAAAGGAGACGTTTCGGACAAAATTTATTTTTTGACCATCTTCAGTCCTCGTTGGCTTATAAATTAAATGGCAGGCACAAAGTTGTCATTGTTGTTTTTCCTTTTTCGGCATTTAGCATCCAAAGGCTCTCTTCATTTGCTGCACCTGTACTTATTCTTTTTCCATTCCATAACATCAACAGCAACTTCTCTTCGAATTATAAAAAGTAATTTATATATAATTTATGTAGCTTAATAATAAAAAATAAATATATGTAATTTATAATTCTAATTGGAAAGACCCGTTAATCCGAAGAGCGGTTAATCCGACGCCGGATAAGAGGGGTTTTACTGTATGATAAAACAATTTCGGGACAAACAAACGCCTTATTCATAAAAGACCTTGCTTCTTATTTACAGAATAATAGTATACTTTATTCCTTTTTTTTTTATTTATTAATAAATAAATATAATAAATTTTACTTTTAAAAAAATAAAATTATTTTAATATCCAACTAAAAAAAAAATTATCCATAAATTTTTAAATTTCCTCTACTTAAAGTGAATAGTGTACTTATTTATTTATTTAAGCTTGAAGGAATGTTGTGTGTTTTAATGTGTATGTGTCCCGGCGGGGGGGGGCCCCCCTCCCGTTATGGCCAGCCAGTTGAGCCTGAAAGCCTTGTTCGGACCCCGCGGCGGGTCCTTTCATCCAGCCGCGACCTATCCCTCCCTCCCGCCCCTTCTCTTTCCTCCTAACCCCCACCAAAAAAAAAAAAAAAAAAATCATACACATATTTAGATTTGAGAATTTTTTAAATTTTGCACCAATCAAGAGAAATATTATATATACAAATTTTATTTTCTTTAATATCCATTCACACAGGAAATACTATCGCGTAATTTATTTTTCAAAACATAAACTTTAATCCATATCCTGTTATAAATTACTTACTTCATTTGTGATTTAGAATATGTCCTTCTTTAAGGGATTTTAATGGCCAATGGGAGGGAGTATACACTGTTAAAAATTTTCAAGGGATATTCATAAACTTGTGAAGTCTGTTACGCAAACTGTTTATGAATTTTACATTCGGCATATGAAAAAGTTTATATACTAAAAAATAAAATCTGGTGTGACTGTGCATAGCACACAACTTTCTCTTACCTTCGGTAATCGAAAGTTGTGTTCTGTGCTTGTCACACCAGATTTTTTGTGTCGACATGTATTTAGTTTCCGACAGTACGGTACATTCGATTTTCAAGATGTAAAATTTATAAGTATGGGAAAATGTTTATATTTTGTTACCATGGCAACCATTTCTCCTATCTTTTCTATGGAGTACAAGAGTAAAGTGGTCTTCAGAAGATTTCAATCACAAAATGAGAATATACATTTTAAAGAGAATCTAAAAAATAATTGATTTTTGAATTTTTTAAAAAATCGTTGGAGCAAATTTTGAGAAAATCGAAAAAAACTGAAAAAGTGCATCAGTAAAGTACTAGTACTTTTTGGTCGATTTTGTTCAAAAGCTTCGTGTCACGTCCCATGGGGGTGCCTAACTTAAATATAAAATTTCAACTTCCTAGCTCTTTTCGTTCTTGAGATATTTTGTTCACAGACAGACACACAGACACACGGACACACAGACACACAGACAGACAGACCATGTCGCGAAAACCACTTTTTTGGATTCAGGGGACCTCAAAACGTGAAGATCCATCAAAATCTCGACATCGAATTTTTGACATGAATCCAATACTTTCTCTCTATATATATATTACATATATACATAGGTAAGAGAAAGTA